>JAQBSW010000899.1:0-161529 GCA_029291075.1 Eudiplozoon nipponicum | reverse complement strand
TGGATGCCAAAGATCAATTGCCAATTCTCTCCAAATCATTCATAGTTTACAAATGTATGTGCGGTAGCATATATTTTTGACGTACGAAGAAGTAATTGATTACAAGAATCTATCAAAATTTACCACAGAAATTGATTTACAAAAGCTTGGTACCGTCAGGAAAATCAGCTATTTCCGATTATATTTTGGAAACGGGGCAACCAGTCAATTGGACCAATTTCTCAATTTTACATTAAGCAAAATCAGAAAAATTATTATTTATTTATGAAGCCCTTTTTATAAAACAACAAGCACCTGGACTAAATATTCAAAAGATTCATCAAAATGATATTCTAACCGACTGGCCACGAATAACAAAATTCAACAGAAATTTACTAGTATCCAGGCAAGACAGAACACGACTTCGACTAGACTCAACAAACATTCAATCGGATTGGCAACAAACTGAAGATGAAAAAAAACAGATGCACATATGGACACAAAAATTTCTAAACTATATGAGCGTTCAACACTGAAATCCGCAGTTGCCCTGTTACTAAGTGAAAAAGAACACAAATTTGCGCAACAAGGTGAAACTAAACACTACACTCGAAAAAATAGCAGTCGTACACGTAACTGCGAGCAATGCGCACCGATGGTTGATTCTCAAGCCATCAATACAATAATGACCAGATCTCAGACATCACTTTGGAATACAGCGAGATTGACCTTTACATGCAAACAGGCACACACAAATACAAATGCATACACACTTACCAATCAGCCAAAACAAGAAATAGAAATAAAAGCGAGTCAGACTAGTTACCACCAGCATATTCAATTGAAAACCAAGAATTTATATAAATGAAAGATTGTAGAGCGATGTTTAGTAATCTCGAAATAAATGGCCTTTATCGACTTTGATATTAATTTGTGAAATGCGAGCTTTAATAAAATTCATTGTACCCTTCCTGTGTGAAAAACGGAAACCAATCTATTGAGTGCGTCACATTGAGCTTGAACTGGATGTGACGCACGCAATTCATTGGTTTCCGTTTTTCACACTCTCTATGTTCACATATTTCTATCTTTTTTTGCTTTCCAATTTATATATAAAGATATGTTCATTACTAGATATTTCAGGAGATTATGCGAAAGAAATATTTCTTGTGTCTGATAAAATTTCTTTTTGTTTTTGAACACAGGATGGGTACATTAATATTTATATATATATATATATATATATATATATATATATATATATATATATATATATATATATAATGAGATTGATGTTTATAAATAGCTCGCAACCTTGTTCTTAACGCCCACACAATCAATTGACGTTTTAGCTCACTTATAATAAGGTTTTCTTTTCAACTTAGGACATATTTAATAAGTTGGATTTGACAACCATCAATAGCTAGATGGAACAAACTTTTGATCGCTGACTATACGCCTTACGGTCAAAATAAGGCGTGGAAATTTAAAATCTTTAATCGAAACATTTTATCTTCATATTTCAAAATTAATATTTTGAACAGCTCGTGAATTTCTTGTAGTTTTACGCTATAAAGCTTATTTTTAGATTTAAAATCATATTCGATAGCCGCAATATATTAATGCACACTTTTTATTAATGTTTCATCCAAAATATAATTTTGTATATTATCTTAATTAGCCTCTATATTTATTTGGAAATTTTTAACCAATGGTATAATTTCACTGTTTAGAAGTAAATTAAAGGTAAAAGAAAATGTTCGGTATGATTTAAAACGATAATCTTTGCCATAAACCGTAACTCGTGCATAGATTTCCCAGCCAATTTGCAATTAATGAAAACAAGCCGATCTATCTTCTATATTTCATCGGTAAAACGCGAAAAAATTTGTATTTTACAAACTTTCTTGTCTGTTTTCCTAGATGGTGTACAAACATAACATCGGATTGAAAATTAAAGTAATATTGACCATACTTGTCGCTAATTTCTATAATGGGTAATAACGGCAAATCCGCAGATCATAACTAAATGTATTTTCAAGTAACAGTTATTCATTACGTTGTGTCAGTTTATATAAATTAATTTGCCTTGCCAGTGTAGATAACCTCTAGGTAAGCACATTTTGTCCGCATTATACTATTTATGTGTTGGATAACGTTCAGAGGACACTTTCCAGTTAATGCACAGAAAGCATAACATGTAAGTATTCTGAAAAAATAGTTTCTGTAATTAATAATTATGTAAATGACGTCCACTTATTTATAAATTGTATTTGCATTCGTTACTATATGTAGTATGCACTGCGTTCATTTTTAGCTTAATAACCAATTAACACTTCAGGTTCTTAAACAAACAACCCTTCATTTTTTCACAGAAAATATTAAATTTTCGCATACCGGTTACACTGAAAACTTAAATGGACAAATTTTAAACTGAAAAATGAGCACATACGAATTTACAAGTCTTATTTTGTCATTTGAAAATCTAAATTATCAATTTGTTTAAGACAGCTATTTCGTGTGACTTAAGCAAGCTACTTTATTGTAATTTTGTACATGTAATAAATTAAAATTTAAAAAATATATAACATGTATTTCAATTTTATGCATTTGGTTTGATATACACGTTTACAAAATCAACCGGTGGACACTTTACAACAAACATATGTACAAATGTATATATATATATATATATATATATATATATATATATATATATATATAAAGGACGAATTTGATTATAAATATTGTCAGTAGCATAGGATAGCAAATTCAATTTATAAAATAGACGGGTTTCGTCCTTATTGGGAATTAATAATTATTTACCAGCTTTGCCACAAGCGGGATTATAACCAGAATGTGTTGGCATCAGTCTTGCAACTCACCCACTACATTCTCCAAGTTGTGCATTGCACTCAATTTTCACTTGCATGCTAACTTGTTTTATCGTTGGTATTTACCTCAGTTTGATCTTTATCAGCATCGCTTTCGTCCTAAAGTTATAATAATTCAACATTGATCTGTCACTGTAAAACAGAAACCACTGAATGCATGTATATAATGAAATTTTGTCGTCATAGTTTAATTAAAAATCATTTCTTCAAGTGGTGTAGTACCTGTTCAGTAACGAAACATTGGATATGTATAGTTGAAACCTCAGGTCGAAAACTATCTTGTATAGGATCCACCTGAAGCCAAGACTGACAAAACAACTCGATAGTTGGACTATAACTGAAGATTGTTGGTGGTGCGCGGCTTGGGTCGTGCAGTGGATCCAGCACTGATCGCGGCAAATCTGGCAAGTACTTGATGAGTGCCCATTCAGGACTAAACTGGTCTACTTTAGGATTTTTGGTTCTTATCATATGAATTGTTTAGTTTTTAATATCTTGTCTAGTCTCGAATGGGTTACATTAAGCTTTACTATTGCTTATGCAATAAAATACTTTAATTTCTGAAAATAAATCTGTTATATTAAATGCACAAGTTATGGTAGACTGAAATATTATAATCAATGGGCAAAGATATTTGTTACTGAATGAAACTGTTAGATGAGTATAATAATACGTCGATGACTGGAGAAGCAATGCATCGATGATATTATCAATGATATTATACTCTTATAAATTCCAATATATGTGCAACAAAAGGAATGATAAGCTACTAAATAAGCAGCATCGCGAACCACACTTGAGCGTGGCGAATAATTCCACAAAATCCTATTGGATTTGCCTATAATAAATAAGCAATAAGTTAGCTAATACAAACCAAAATATGGTTGAAGGACACTGTTTAAGCGCAGAAGGAGACACGGAAAATATAATAAAGGTATGTTATTAGGATACTATAGGTGTGATATTGTACCACATTAAGAAAAAATGAAACAGGCCTCTGTAGTTTAACTATCGATATGAGTTATGCTTATTGAGCTGTTCACAAATAAATTCTGTGAAATACCAACGAAGACCCCGTTGCAGTTCCTAGCTTTGTAATATTTTATCCTCATTTAACTTAGGAAAGCAGGAAATTCAAAATATAAATGCAGAAATATGAGGCTGTCAGAAACAACGGTAAAGCATAATAATCAATTATGTCTTATGCATTGCGCAAAAACCATTTAGTTTAAATAGGACCAGGTGGATAGGTTATGTTAAGCATGAAGTAGGTTTGATTTTGTATTCAAATTAGTTTTTAGCTTATTGGCGGCTCAATGATAGAAATTATCACTAAACTTCAAAGCCAACCATATATTTGGTCAAGAAATTTCGAACAGTTAAACGGTAAAAAAATCCTTTTTCGTAGGTGTGTTGTAGCAGTAAAAATGACAACGCGACTTTAGAGCTAATTCATTATATATTATATGTACCAATACCATAAATTTGAGGATAAGCTTAATTTCTTCGATATTGTGAATATAAACAATTATTAGCACATCATACTTCATAAAGTGCCATAATTCCAGCTTCATCGACATCAGTAGTCAAATTCTCCTGGTAACCATGACGTCATTCGTTGAAATATTTAAGACCGATATATTTGTGATTGGCAAGATTTATCAGATATACAAATATGTATTGCATAGTGCGTATCTAATAATAAATTAATTCAAATTGGACCAGGAGAATATGACTTTATCAATTTAAACAAAAAAATATAATGATATATATGTATGCATTTCGTGCTTAATGAGTTACTTATGATATTCATTGGGCTACAAACTATAGTGGTATAATTATGAATTAAAAAGACAAATACGAAGAGACTTCTCGGCAGTAAGTACTTAAACTTGGTTAATTACATATTTTCACATTAACAAATCTGAAATCTAGATAGTTAAATAAATCATGCATTTCAAAACGTATAAGCATTCGAATGCCAAACGAAAATGGCAAATGGATGCAGAAAATACAAACAATGACAAAGAATGCGAAATAGGAGACCGCACAAATATTTGCTGCAGCTGCGTCAAAACAGTTTAGATTGCGCAATGACTGAACAAATGTAAATGCAAAAATGTATGAGACCAGATAAAGGAATGTGTCAACTTGTTCATGCAAAAATCTGAGCAATCTGCTTAACGGAGTAAAATTTAAGCCTAACAATCAGAAACATAGATTATTACAGCAATGGTGTAAAAATAGTAACGTTATAAAAATTATTTCCTGTAAAAATCAACCGGGTTGCTACAGCATATGTCTCAACAATTTAGATACTCGTATTCAATTGACAGAATTAACTGGAATGTAGAACTCAATGAAATCATAATTACAAACGGGGAAATTCGACTCAGTCGTTCTCTTCAATACAAATAGCACGCGTCTCTTTAAATCAGTGTCCAAGAAATAGGTTATAATAAGTAAAACAGACAATAAATAATATGCACCATAAACAAGCACATACACACACACATGTATATATATATATATATATATATATATATATATATATATATATATATATATATACATATATATTCTTATAATTAGGAAAACACAAATAACGAAGTGGATAAAGGCCATTTATTTCGTGAATACTAATCATCTCTTATACAATCATTTGCTTGTTTGAGGATTTCGGAAGGGTCTGCTGCTTCTGAGATGAACAACAAGATATCATCTACATACCTTTTTTAGAGTGCGCACTGGTCAATTATACATTTTAGGCTCGTTTTTTCCAGGTGATACATGTATACATCTGCCAGGAGGAGTGCGATGCAACTTCCCATAGCTACACCATTGATCTGGCGGTAGTATATCCCTTCGAATGTAAATTGCACGTTTTTAGTACATGCTAATATGAGGTCTTTGATATCATTGGTGTCTATAGAGAAGTCAAAAAACTCATTTTTGATGAGGTCACACACGATCTCCGTTTAACCTTTCTGAGTCGGCACTGAAACGCTAACGGGTGAAACGATCAACTGCTCGCACAGGAAAAAATAACGCCTGTATATGCCAACAATTGAACAATGCGCGCAAATGGTTAATTCTCAAGCTATCAAAACAATAATGACAAGATCTCAGACATCACTTCGCAATACTGCGGGAATGACCTTTACAGGCAAACACGCATACACACAAACACAAACGCATACACACTCACCAACTAGTCAAAAAAAGAAACAGCAGTAAAAATGAGTCAGATTTGTTACCACTAGCATAATCAATTGAAAACCCAAAATGTATATAAATGTATGATTGTAGAGCGATGATTAGTATTCACGAAATAAATGGCCTTTATCCACTTTGTTGTACATAAGCCTGGAATTGCCATTTGTTGATTGAGATGGACATAATGCTGTGTGTGTATCTCTCTCTAATATCTGGTTATATATAATGGTAGGATAATCTAGACTATGCAAAAGAAAGCAATTATACTGTTTCGTCGATTAAACTTGAGATCGAGATCATGCCAATGGCTCAATTTGTAGCTGCTTTTATGCCAGACAGTTGAACCCCTTAGAAGTGAAGATTAAAGCAGAAAAATGCTCAAGGTAATGCTGGAGACAGAAACCGATTCTCAAAATTTAACAATAAATAAAGAATTTATATTTAACGTTTTGTTACTAAAAGGCGCGCTTCATACAAACTAACTCATATAATTAAACAATAATTGATTGCGCGGGTGGTGGTAACAGTTCTTTAAATCAAGTTTGCGAGCTTGAAGCAAACACCAATCCTATTGTATTTAACCTGTCGTCGAACTACATAACAAAACTACCGCCAGTCGCAACGCACTGACGCGTTTCGACCTTCCATGATCATCATCAGAGTAAGACGGCAAACTGACTAGCGAGGATCGAACCGCATTGCATATATATGGAAATCAAAATTAGATATGTGGCTCTCACATCTAGTAGTCTTGCATATATTGTACGTGACTGGAAATGTCGGCTGCAAAATTTCTATTTAATCACGAATATTAGCTTCTTGTAGCTTTCCCAACTCACATATGTATAGACAATACTATTAAACAATAATTGATTGCGCGGGTGGTGGTAACAATTCTTTAAATCAAATTTGCTAGCTTGAAGTAAACACAAATCCCATTGTATTTAACCAGTCGTCGAACAACATAACTCATACAAATGTGATCAGAATAAAGAAAGTATGGTTACATGCAGAAATATGGCATCTAAATCTTCGGTGTAAGAGCTGGTACAAAATGTAAACGGGACAAATGATGACCGTAACAAAGAATTATCGAATAGTGCAGATCGTTTAGATAAAACTACTGTTATGAACACTGAGGGAATACCAAAAATGGAACTAGTGAGAATGGGCGAACACAATAATGGTCACCGAGCCTAGTTGGAAAAGCATGAAAAGTTCCAGTGTTTTCTTCTGAATCAACCAGGTATTTCCTTTTTTCATCGGAATTTAATCCTAAGCCTGCACTGGTGGATGTTTAAAGGCCACAGTTTTAGTTCGACAAACTTGAAGCCTGCGATCATGTGCACAATTTACCTTTGGTAGCACAAATTGCAAAATTCTAAGTTTAGGAATTGGTAGACCTTTCCGAAGCAGTGCAGCTGACATTGCCAGTTGAAATACTTTATGTAGAATTTAAACGATGTGTATTGGATCACTTCCGTGTCAGACCTCGGGAAGTGCATAAATGCTTAAATAACTACATGGGGAGCTTCCCATGAAAACCAGGGCGCAAATTCAACGCTGGTTGGTTAAGCTAACTAATTCTTTTCCGACACAGGAAGCATGCAAGATCGCCATGTTTATCCTACATTATGCCACCAGATATGGCGCTCATCCGAGCACGCTTGTTAGCTTGGAGAAGGAAATAAAAGCTCACAAAAATTCAATCATGTTTTTCATCACACCAGCGCCAATAACACCAAACGTAAACTCCATATCTGCAGCGTGCATATGCGACATTCCCCCAGCCAATTCTTCGCGTTCTATACAATGTGCCTGCGATGGACTTAACTGATACTGACAAATATAAACATAATGGATTTGGTGTTTATATTAAGCTGGCAAACCTGATTTAAATCATTGCTAACAACACCCGCACAAACAATAATTTTTTTATTGTGTAATTAATCAATATAATGCTACTACCCCTGGTAGCCTGTTGTCTGTTGTATAATGACAGTTTGGGAGTGGCTAGCTGGAGCTATAAATCTACAGAGATGGTACATATTCTAACTAAAATTATAAGTTAGTATATATCTGAAAATTTTGTGCAGTGTATAGACTTGCAGACTCTGAAGCAAGTAGGTTCCAGTTCTTGCCCCGTCTGGGGAAAATTCTGGAAAGTACTTGATGAATTCCTAATAAATTTGAACCCAGTTTACTGCATGTATTTTATTTTCTGCCTTATACAATGCTTAGTTTAAACCAAAAAATTTCCATATAATTTGATTGGTGTTTATATCAAGCTCGCAGCTTAGATCTTACTAACGGTTATCACCACCAACACAACCTATGATTATTTATTTCATCACTCATTTACCAGACACGCTAGTATGGTTCTCCGCGAGAGCAGTGATATCGAGGTAGTAACAAGGACGACAACTTCATAGGCATTTATAGTCGATGTGTAGGCTAGAATCAGTAGCCTATTAGTGTGCAACATTATGGGCTTACTGAAGAGGTTCTGTATAGTACCCTGCAGGCTGCTCAGAATTTGAGATTTCGGGATGGAGACGGTGTCCGGTAAACTGTGTTCGTTGCTGGGATTTCTTGCTAAAGTAAAATTTTTAAAAATTTTTAACGGACAGCGTGTGATTAAGCAATTGGATACTGGAGTCAATGTTTCTGTGCTGCCAGTGTTTTCGTTGTTACAGACCTTACGACCTACTAGAACTGAGTTATAACATACCGATGACATGGCGACTTTTGCTTCAGGTGAATGGTTCACTAAATTATTAATAAATGACATCTATCATATGTATTTTATAATTGGGGGCACCAGAACGCGCCAATGACTCTATTTAGGACTGATTTGATGGTCTGAGAATTATCCCACAGAAGAAAATTGTTGAAGCAGGGAAACTCTAATTTGAGCCCTGCCTCAGGAAATAAAGATTAGCAAGGCATAATTATTTAAATTTCCTTTTTACCAGAAAACTCCAGCATTATGATCAGAATAAATAAATAATTTTAATATGATTTCTCAATCTTTGGCATAAGGGCAGGTAGGAATGTTTTCGGGAAAAAAATTACACTGTAACCAAAACATTTGGCGAACATTAAGGCTCGTCTAGATGAAACTGTTATTTTGAACACTGGTGGAATATGCATATGAGATTAAACTCACATGTGTGTATACCATACGCACTTCATGAACTAGACCGATAACGTCTTTATTCGACAGTTATGATTAATTTCACGAATTTCTGTAGCCAGGGAATTTGGATTTGTTTCCTGTAACTCATCCGATACGTCGCCAAAACCACGCTTGCATTCAGTATTTTGGTTATATAAAAACTTGTTGTTTATATTCAGTCACTCCGATATACATAACCTGGCCCAGAATTTGTAAAACAAATTGTTTACATCCACTGTCTTCATTTTTACTCCGGATATTTTGGCTTCCTCTCTCTGAAACCTTTTTCAACGGAGGCTTTATCCTACAAATAATTTAACAATTGCTTCGCCAACCGTACTTTAGAATTGCCAAATTTTTGCTGAGATGGGCTTGCATTCGAAAGAGAGTTTCGAGATAGGAAGCCAAAATATCCAGATTAAAAGTGAAGAAATTAGATATAAACAACTTGTTTCGCAATTCAAGGGCATGTAACTAATCCATTCATTCTCACCCAACTAAAAGTGTATTAAAAGTTTGTAAATAGTATTGAAATGAAAATTTATATAATTAAACGAACATTAGTTATGTGGGCGGTTGTTGAAATTACCTTTAATCAAGGTTGCGATTTTGATATGCATACCTGACCCATTATGTACATAAATTTGTCAGTATAAAATAAGCATTGTATAATGTAGAAAAGTCAATTTATCCAGTAGATCGGTTTTATCCTTATTGGGAACTCATCACGTATTTACCAAAATTTGCTTCAGACAGGGCTCGAACTGGGCAGTTCCGCTTCGAATGTGTTGCTTTTACCAGTGTGCCATCCTGTTGCACACTACACACAATTTTTAGTAATATACCAACTAATATTTTTTGGATAGCTTTTACTCTATGTGGAACCTATATGTTTGTATATAACTGAAAATTATGTGTTTTGAGGCAAAGTTACTCAGTAGATTTAGAAACAAATTCTGATGTAGACCTGCCTAGTTTATAGTCCTGTCAGTTAAATTATGGACGTGATGAGTTCGCGATAAGAACAAAACCGGTCTACTGGATGAACTGTCATTTCTACATTATGCAATGCTTAGTTTATACGGACAAATGAGGTACGTAATGCGTCAGGTGTTTATATAAATATCGTAAACTTGTATAAAGTAATTGTTATCACCGCCCACGCCACCAATGTTCGTTTAATTATATGAATTAGTAATTCAAATCTACTTTCCCATGTTGCGTGATGTCTGTTCTGTAATAACAGATTGGGAATGGTTACTTGGAAATTTAGATCTAAATGGATGCCATATAGGATCTGCCAAATGGAGAGGCTACTCAAGTTAATATATTATTGAAAATTTTGTGTAATGTGCGGCAGGGCGGCATAATCGATGGAGCAACGAAATCGAAGCGGACGTGCCCAGGTTCGAACCCAATTCGCGGCATATTCTGGACAGTACGTGATGAGTTCACAATAAGTACGAAACCGGTCTACTGGATGAATTTCCTTTTCCAAACTAAACAATTCTAAGTTTATACTGGCAAATGTTTGTAAATAATGGGTCAGTTGTTTACATCATGTCCGTAACCTTGATTATAATAATTGTTATCATCACCGGCGGAACCAAAGATCGTTTAATTGTATAAATCTTCATTTCAATACCACTTCCTCAAGTAGTGTGGTGTCTGTTCAGCAATGACAGATTGGGGATGGTTACTTGGAACTTTGTGTCTAAATGTATGCCATATGTGCTCCACCTAAAGAAAAAATAGAAAACCAAGTTTCACTAGTTAGTATATAACTGAATATTGTGTGCAGTGTAGTCTGCGGCAGGATGGCTTAGTAGTTATGCACCAGATTCCGAAGCAGAAGTGCCTAGGTTCGAACCCAATTCGCGGCATATTCTGGACAGTACGTGATGAGTTCACAGTAAGTACGAAACCGGTCTACTGGATGAATTTCCTTTTCCAAACTAAACAAGTCTAAGTTTATACTGGCAAATGTTTGTAAATAATGGGTCAGTTGTTTATATCAAAATTGCAACCTTGACAGAAAGTAATTGTGATCATCACCCGAGCAACTTTTGTTCGTTTAATGGTGTCTTTATTGTTCCTGCCATTTCTGTCCTCGTTTTTGCACATGCCTTACATTCAATTTCACCTATGCGTTATTTAATAAGCGAAAAAATTATAAATTCCTAATCAGGAACAACGTGATGCAAAAGAGAAACCTAGAATGCAAAGATAATATCGGATTTGAATGTTTTAGCTGGATTAGCCGCGAACCTATCAAATTTCTATTTTAACGTATTCTCTAAACAAACAGGAAGCAAGGCTGTGCAACGCGTTTCTTGCAGTCTAATATGACGCAATTTCTATGTGAGATGGATTCGCGAAAAAAGAAGATTAAGAAACCTATTTAAACTTGTCAAACTATCTAATAATTAAACGTACATTTGTTGCACGGGTGGTAATAATAATTACTTTAATCAAGTCTGCGATCTTGATATAAACTTCTAACAAATTATGTACATACATTTGTCAGTATAAACTAAGCATTGTATAATGTGAGAAAGACAATTCAACCGGCAGACCGCTTTAGTCCTTAACGGAAACTCATCAAGTAATTTTAAATGTTTGCCGCGTATAGCGCTCGTACTTGGGTACGTCCGTTTCGAATCCGTTGCTCTTACCACTGTGCCACCCTGCCGCGCACTACACAAAATTTTCAGTTATATACAAATTAATATATTTTTGGTAGTCTTTCATTTATGTGGTGTCTATATTTAGTATATAACTGAAAATTGTGTGTGGTGTGTGGCAGTGTGGCTCAGTGGATAGAAATTCAGATTCCGAAGCAGACCTGCCCAGGTTTGATCCCTGTCCGCATCAAAAAAAAATCATGATGAGTTCTCATCAACGACAAAACCAGACTATTGGATGAATTGCCTTATTTAAATTATACAATACATAGTTTATACTGACAAATTTAGTATGTAATGGGACAATTGTTTACATCAAGATCGAACCTTGATTAAAGTAATTGTTATTACGGCCTGCGCAATCAATTTTCGTTTAATTATATAAATTTTTAGTTAAATTCCACTTTCTTATGTAGCTTGACGTCTTTTCTATAATAACAGATATTAAATGGTTTGTTGGAAATTTATATCTAAATGGATGTCATAATTATGGTTACTAAAACGGGGGGATTTTGGTCATAATATCATTAGAAGTAAATAAATGTCATTAAAAATCTCTTTATACTGAGCAATTAACGATAAAAACCAGGAACTCCTCTTGTGAGAAATGTAAATAATACATAATGAGTTTACAATGTTTCGGAGAGATTATGGGGTCGCTGGAGCTCGCTCGCATAACGAAAGATCAGCAGAGAATTATACTTAAATGAGAATCATTCTTCAAACTGCTAGGTATGTCGTATTACAAATAATAAGAACTCACATAAAGACTGTAGGCTGGATTCATTATAAATGTAAGTAATAACTCGTGTGAGATTCGACAGTGTCCTAAGTGTCTTTATAAATGTCGAAGGTAATTCAACTTGAAATGGAAGTCGAGAGTGAATCGGTAGGATACCCAGTCTCATACCTTGGTAGTCAGCTGCCAGAAATTGTAGTGCTGGCTCAAGGAGAGGCAGAATAATACTACACTTCAATCTATAAGTTTTTATCGATATCATTAAAAGATATAAAATAATTCAGCCATCAAATCGTATTTAACATTATCAGCTAAGGGGCAAAATGAGAATCTTATTAATAAATGGTCTAATGGTAAATTACTGCTATCAGACTTTGTCTAATGTAGTTTGTCGAAGTCTATATTAAAAGACAAATAGCAAAATTGTTTCATCTTATTAGATTGTAATCTCCTAAATATGTTCAAATTTATAAATTTAAATAGAAATAGCATTTTTTAATGCACTTACGTTTGAGAGGCTGCACCGCATCTTTTTCCAACATTACTTGACTAACAAGCAGGTCCATCTGTGGCTTAGTACCGGCACCAGTCTTGAATTAGCATGGATACAGAAATTATGCAACAATCGAATGACAGATTTTGTGCATGATAAATGTGGCATATTTCTTTGGTTCCATATGAACTAATGTCTGGTTCTGAAATATTGTATGGATTTGATATTTAAGAATATCCAATTCACTTTTATAGCGTACACAAAACAATTCGATGAAAATTATTATTCATTATTCATTTGATTCCACTACATTTTCTATAATGGTTGCGTCGTATCGTGAAGCTAAATATTGTATGTGTTTAATTAGTTAATTCATATAAGTCATCGCATGCTTCCATTATTCTAAGGGCAACCATGAGCTCTACCTGGAACTGACGGTAGATTGTGACGTTTTAGGATGCGCGTATATTGTTTGTATCAGGTCGGACAAATTCTCCAATAAGTAGTGCAGTATTCGTTGAGATCAGGTGGCATTTTAAGCATTTGTGTTAAAGAGTGGCATATTTTATTATTTTTATAAAAAAGGTCTAATTTTACATGAATGAATCCAATATGATAAAGGCAAAAATAGTGTTCTTTTAACTGAAAGTACAGGATTAAACATTTAATATTACTTACAAGTTATAAGTACAGTGTAGAAACGCATTAGTGCATTGCCAGATAAATTAAGACAGATCTTGTAAGATTTTAAGCTACTTTCTAACTTCGTTTTATCGTTCATTTTAAGTGTTGAAATTTGGACCATTAAGATGTTGATATAGACGTAAAAGCATTGCAGGCTTATTATTAATTTTTTGGGAAAAATTCGTTGTTTTTTAAATTGTTTTTAATGTTACGCTCTATATCAGATTTAAAAAACTGTAACCTATACATCTTAAGAAGAATTTAAGCATATAGCATAACAGCCCTTGCTCGTTGTTACGAGCTGTCTTTTTTCTAAAGCCCACTCGTTCTCTATCTTAATTTATGATACATCTGATCTAGTTATTTCAATCAAATCTTTTTCAGTAGATAGCCCTTGGGTAATTTATGCAGCAGTCTACACGGTCATGCTTTTAAAATCATTTAGAGGTTGGCAGAAATGCTTTATTATCAGAATTTGAATAGAATTTATAAATTCATCGTCGTTCAAAACGTTTGTCTAAAATATTCTTCTGCAAATAATTTATCACCGACCCAAGAATAACCACCTGAAGTCGAACTACAATTGGTTTATGCTTTATTAAATTGACCAATCACAATAGCGAATTGATTTCTATTTAAAAAAATATTACTCTGTTACTGCGAACATAGTTAAAAATATTATTATAATAAATTAGTTATGTACTAAATAAACAAAAAAAATTTATTTATTTAAAAAAAAGTGTATATCACTTTTATTTTTAAAAGCATCTTATTACTTTTGTTCTGCATGTACCTGCGCTCTTTTAAGAAGTTTGAGCGATACTCGAGTGAAAATGTTGTAGCAAGAATGACTGGTTTTTAAAATATTTAACGTGACCCGAAATTCATAATTAACTTTCCTTATGCGACTATTTTTTACATTTTAGAATGCAATTTACTTTTTTTTACTCACTCAAAACATATTTCAATGTATTTTGTTTTATATTTTGCGTCATAGGTGTCGAAACTTTTAATTATATTAGAACATTTGAAACATTTTTGTTAGTCTATTCCTGTGTTTTTTTTAATGTTTTGTTAAATCGAAAAGCGAAATATTAAGTGGACAACCCAATTAAAAAATATATATTTGGCAAAATATACAATTAATAGGGGTAAAGCCACATATAAATCTTTGTATTGGCTACGAGTTATTATTGAAAAAGTAATCCTTTTAAACATTAAACTGTAGAAATCTAGGAACGCAATGCAATAACTGCTTTTCAACTTTCAGGTTTTATACTGATATTTAAGCACTCAAGAATATGGGAATAGTAAAAATCGAGAAAGTTTGAAATGAAATGTAAAAATGGATTATGTTGACGGACTTAACCAAAATATTGAAGGAAATCATGTAAATTAAATCTAAAAATTTCACATAATGTGTTATTTTTAAATATGATAGCAATATTACGTGATTACTCAAAGCACTATAAAATGAAGAAATGTAATCAATTTAGTGTAAATTTGTTTATTTTTGTCAGAATTATTTAGGTGTTATAATAAATGAACCGTAATGTTATTTTCGTAAAAAATACCACTGTTATATTGCATTAAATTGTTTTCTATGACATTTATTTTTTAGGCCAATTGATTCTATTGCGCGTCTCCACCGGGATCCATATAGGTCAGTCTGATTTTTTTACATGGAACGTATGAACAGAAACTTGTTAATAAATACTATATACAAAGATCAATAATTCTGAATAAACCGGAATATATATGCGATCAATAGTTATTTTTAATGTGTGTATGCCTATATGTATTGGATAACATTATTTTGGTTATTATTTATTCCAATTTTTGGATTTTGGTTATTCAATTTAAGTATTTGGTGTTTATTAGGCAAATGCCAAAAAGTTGGTAACGTATAGGGTAGTAGTGCAGCTTGACATAGCAATGACAGTATCATTTATATCAATGCTAATTAATATAAAATGTTAAACTTAATTTATTAATAAAATGATTAATTAATAAATGAAATACTATGAACATTTATATTTTTAGCGTTACTGCTAGATATAGCACGGCCAGTCCTGTTGATTTAGTGTTAAAATACATTGGTTATATTTCATTTAATCATTTAATGAGTTAATAATGAATGCAATATTAAGCCGAATTAAAATATTGATATAAAGTATAAAATTATTGAATTTAGATTGGAGCATAATAGCCAATAATGATTCAGATTTTTGGAAGCGTCGAACATTTTAAATGTAATACTTCTAGTTGTATGATAAATTTAGGACCGAACATTTCCGTAGTTAATTATCATTACAGACTTGCTGTGAACCTGTATGGTTTTATGCAGCCTACGATAATTCGTTTCATAAAATATTTTTAGATATAGGCTAGATAAACGTAGAATGTTGTTCAATATTCAATTTAAATCGAAATAAAGTCTTGAATTATCGTCCCAAATTCTGGGAAGCATTGGTATTGGCTAAATTAGATGAAGTGCACAGGCAACCAAAGGAACATAAGCACCAGTATAGATGTCATTCTATGAGGACAAAACGGCTAACAGATTATGAAGTGCCAGCTTGTGGTGCAACAGAAGACGTCGATCAGTACACGTAGTAAATACATTATTAGTTGAAAATAATAGGTAAATCTAGAGGGCGAGCTGCCATGGTAATGTTTGTTGTCGAGGATACTTTCAGACGACAAAGATTAGCATCATGCCTTTTCTATATGAATAAATTCAAGAATAGATAAAAATAGAAGATTTTCCGCTTTAATAATGATTTCAAAGTTATTAGGAATAAAATAGCTGACGGATTTATTTAAATAGAGGATGCGATCATGATATACATACCAATCCAATTTTATATAAACATAGATTATAAACTAAGCATTGTATGATTTAGAAAAGGCGATTCATTCAGTAAACCGGGTTTGACCTAACAACGAGCTGTTTACGAAATATCCAGAATTTTAGTGAGTATGGGTCTCGAGCCGGGGCAGGTCTGCTTCGGAGTCTGTGACGCTCTCCACTGTGCCACTCTTCCGTACGCTACCCAATTTGCAGTTTTATGCAAAACGTTATTACTGCCCGAGAAATTAATGATCATTTTACTATTTAACTTTTTAATTAAATACCACTTCCCCAGTTAGTGTAGTGTTTTTTTTACATTAACTGTTTGGAGGTGGACAGTTGGAAATCTAGGTCTAAAGTGATGCTATATAGGTACCACATTAAGGAAAGGCTAACCAAAAATATATTTTCTGGCACGCGTTTTGGCCCAAGACAAAACGGAAAATATTCTAATTAAGAAACAATTCATGTACAGATGTATATATTCCGCATAAAGCATGTATATAAAAAACAGTTAAAAAGCACAATTTTGTTTCTTTATAAAACAACTCGACTGAAATAGCCATTCGTATTGGAAAGGCATAAAAATTACTGAAAAAATTTAGAGAAACGTAAAAACGAATGTTCTATAAGGTTTTTTTTAACCTAGTTCAGTTGATCTGTTTATCTTTTATTATTATCCACGCTGATTAAAGTAGTGCTAACGGAGTCACGAGACCAGTGTGAACCCATTAATCATTTGTAACAGATGTCATTGCGATTGTAGTTCACGTATATAAATAAATTAATAAAACATCGCATATTAATATAATATTATGTGATTAAACACATACATGCTAACATTAACGTATTTAAACGTGAATATGCGTATTATTGAGCTCATATTACTGCGAAAATAAAACGCATTTCCAGCTAAATATAAATAATGATTGACACTTGAATGTTATATTATTAACAGGCATAGTGACTGATGACAAGAATTGGATATGTTTAATGGGAATGCAACATTTAGGCGTAGTTGTGAAGAAAGACATGGCAGAAATGTGACGACCTGGGCGTAATGAATGAACGGATTGAAATAGATACAGTTTTATTTGAACTGAATGTTTCAAAGCAAGATTGAGATAACGTAGTTTGCGCTGAACAAATGCTTAATATTAAAACAAAACTACTCATTATTAGTAATTAATGAAATAAACACTTAAATTAAAACTTCTAACAAAGGGATATTTTGAAAACAGAGTGGATAGATTTACGGAAATGTAGACTTCTACTTTCACAAATAAAAAAATAATTTACTGGTCTTTCATAAAATTAGTCATGAATCAATGGAAAACAACATCCAGCTTCAATATATATATATATATATATATATATATATATATATATATATATATATATATATATATATATATATATATATATATATATATATATATATATATAGAAATGGATAAATCTATACTGGACATTCGGTATTAGCATGTAGTTATCAATTATGCTTTTGCAGTCTTTTACTCGAGTTTAGATCTAGAACTGGTTTCCTATCTAATCTATTTTACTATTATATTGCCCTTCTGCAACTATTGGGTCTATAAATATTTTTGACACTATGTGACCATATTTACTGATATCTTAATCAGTGAAAATTAGATGTAGCGTAATATCTGAAACATTATTTTGACTAGACCTTCATGTTAAACTGTTTTCCTTTGTCATATTATTGCTATTTTAGTATAATTCTCGGGTTTTCAAGTGCCGTGGCTGATGAGCCAATATATTTTGCGTTCAAGGTGTTAGATATTAGGAAATCCCCGTTTTAGTAAGAAAAATAAGCACCCGTGGAAGTGCAGTGTGATTGCGAATATCTTATTGTTTTTATTGCTATAACTTCCATTATTTTATCATGTAATATCGTTCGTGCGTTTTGTTGGTTTTTTCCTCTCTTGTATCGATTTTTTGGTTTCATTGCTATGTGTGATACACAAAATTATTATGGCGATATAGTTAGGATTTTTCTAATTAAAAAGAATCTTTGTTAAAACGAAAATTGAACACTGCGAAAGAGACACCAGAGAGCTGGTGTCTCTTGTTCATTGTTTCCAAACGCTAATAGCGATAACTCTTCAGTTTACACGTTTAGTAAATCACATTCCAGTGCAGCCTACATTTCATTCTACTTCGCAAATATTGAGAGTTATCTAGCCTCTAGACATTAAGTCCCGAGTGGTTTCGTTAATGAAGGTTTGCTTTCATTAGGAATTTAATTTAAATGTGATTGTCTAATCCGCCGTTAAAATGTTTATGTATAATTTATTTTAGAAATCTTTTTCTGCAAATTATTTTAGTTTAGGTGAAAACGTTTTTATTTTCTTTCATCAAACAGTAAGCTAGTTACGTTTTTACAGCTACTGTAATTCTTTGCCAATAACACGTTTATTGTCCTTAAATTTTGAGGATTATTTTCTATTTTACATATGAAGTCTCAATACATAAATAGATCATCTGGAATAGCTATCCAGATCAGACATTTCCAAAACCTCGAAACTGGTAAAATTTTTTATAAACTTATAAGACCATTACTTTTATTATCTGTTGGATTCTGAATTTTACTAAACTGCGCATAAGAATTTTACAGAGGTACTTATTTGTTTGAAGTGCCTGTGTTTGAATTTTCCGCAGTCTTTTTAAATGCTTGATGCTACAAAGCATACACAACTTCTCCAACTAGTACATACTGTTTAAAGGTGAGGTTTGGTCTCACTTAAAGATTTAATATAAAAGCTAATTTTGTCAAATTTTCGTTAATGTCTGCCTATTGGAGCTAATAAAAACAATTATTTACGGATGAACTATTATTTAAATAATAAAATGTTGCTACGTCTAATGTGATAGAACTCTCTCAAATTGAGCAATCTCGAATGGGCACACTTCTTCATTAGACTTTCTATTTGGATAACTATATAACTCATCACTTAGGCTGATGCTTGAATGATGTAATGTCTTGTGCAAAGAGATGAATTATTGCCTATCATACACTGTTTAAGTGCAAGTGTCAAAGAAAGCCACCAAAAAGCCTTCGCTAAAAAAATTATTTTGTACAAACTTCAGGTTAATGGCAAGTCAGATCTCTATTAGTTCAAATGTAACCAAATAAGAAAGCTTAAGTTAATTAAATAAGTGAAAGCGACTCAAAATGTAATAATCTGACATCAGTTATAATACAACTTTGATCGGTCACGGAACACAATTGTTATATTGCGTCTAGAAGCGCGGTGTTTCAGTTTTTGTTACTTGCTTAGGTCTACATGTTTTGTGTCCAAATAAAAGTTATTTTTTATTATAAATAACGCTTTCATTTTTCTGATTTTGATATATTTATACCTTGCTATATGATCTGAACACCTCAATTATTTACTGTTGAGTTGTTTACTCATAGTCTTTACTGACATATTTGAAACGAAGGCTAATTAGGTTGCTAGCAGAATTACTTATTGAAATCTATGAGATAGGCTATATTTCCAATTTGCATTAGAAGAAACAAGATTAAATAAACTTTCCAAAACTTCTAAATATTTATTACAACAAAATATTTATGCTAACAAAAAATGGGTATATTTGTTTCGTCTCTAAATAGCGAAAATACTGAATTCATAGCACGCTTGTCATGTGCCAAGATGGAAAACATTTATCTGGTTAAAGAAATGTTTTTTTCTTATTTATCAAGTATTTGCAAATATTATATAAATAAATATATATATATATATATATATATATATATATATATATATATATATATATATATATATATATATATATACGTTGAAGGGAAAATCAAACAGAAAATTATAATACGGAGAGAATATGATATATGAGCACGAGTGGTCGTTTGTGTATATCACCTACTGTTCAGGAGGGATGTCAGAAAATGTTTTTTCTGCATTCAAAATCGGGCTGTGGCTTGTTTATGAAGTTTATGGTGGAAATGTACAAAAACATAATCCATCCCCTTTTTATTCTCTATCCTTCTATAATTGCTGGTTGTATTATATATATATATATATATATATATATATATATATATATATATATATTGTTTTCTAGACTTTGTGCACTGAAAATAGAACAATTGGAAAGGATAAATTGAAATACGTTTTTGTTTATTAATAGAATTGAATTATTGTCCAACCTTATCAAATTGTAATTTTAGGTAGGAATCGCTTTGAGAGTAAAATTTGTTGGATCTAAAATTATGTTCTTGAGGGATATAAAACGAGGTTCTTTTTCGCGAATTGGATTTGAATTAATTAAATATGTAGTAAATCGCATAAAGATCTTAAGTAAATCATTACTTTAAATAAGTAGGTTGCTAAGAGTTACAGGTCGCATTCAAATCAACTATTGCTCAATTATGATGACTAAGCAGTCGATCTTATATTGTTAGGTTTTGACATCTTTTAGAGAACTGTTGAGAACGTAGATTCAAAATACTCGCGTAGGCTGACTATGATCCAAAATTACAGTTTTGCCTACATTTTAAAAGCTATTGATTAGTGTATTAGTGGAAATGACTATCGAATGCTAGCAACTATAAATTTATTCAAACTTATTTGCATTGGCCCATTTATCATGCTATTTAAGTGCCAATTCTACCTGGCGAGGTCCGCCACCTCCAATGGTCGTGAAATCCATGGCAACACCAATGCAGCAGAGCGTCAATAATTCTGCAGCTGATGCAGGTGTACATGATCACTCAAACAGAGAGCCCGTGCAGTCGTCCGTTCACCCAACCATTCAGCCGACATTAAACTTTCCGAATGCAACGCACATAACTACACAACAAAATCAGGCAGCAAATGCTCATGTAAGTCGTCAATGCATCATTAAAAATCTTTAAAGTTATAACGACACCTTAATTCGATCTCGGATCTACGAGGACTGAATTCTCATATACCTACAACACGAAAAATATTTATCATTGTGTTTTTACGAAGCCCATTCTGGTGCTAAAATCAAGTAAATAAGCCAGGTGGCATCGCAGTAATGCGTGACCTTTTAATTTTATAAAACACGGTAGATTCTATGCGAAATTTTAATTTCAATGACATAGTGGTGAATATCGACGCAAATGCTTTTCATTTGAATTATTGTCTTAAACTAGACAATGCATAGCATTAAAATGCCAGACTGTCTATTAGACCATTGCTTCGTATTTATTCGTCTGTTTTGCCGAAGTAATCACGCCTATATGATGTGGTGCAACGCAGGACCTGTAAGTTCATTGGTATGATGTTGAGCCACACCACTATAGGGTACGTGGATTTGTCGCGTAGGAGTTGGCCCGGTCTTCCTTTAATCTATTTAATCTTCTTCTTTGTTTTATGTCCAGATATTGTAGTTCCCCCAATTGTTTTCGCAGAGTAGCCGTTTGAATCACTACCACAGACAACATTTCGTCCATAATAGAGAGCTTTATTAGTTTATTAGAGTATAAATCATTGCTTGATCTTTCTTTAAGAAGTCTATTCACAGATTGTTTCACGCATGAATCCTGATGAGCTAGGTAAATTAGTTTTATAAATTAATATTTCTTTCATTTTAAAGCTTAGAAGCTATGTTTATTATTTATTAAATTACTTATATAATTAGATATAATATTTTATTTATTAACTAAATGCTTCAATGATAAATAAAATATAATACTCTCACCATCTTACATTGATTAATCGTTATAATCATTACCTCGTCTAACTGCATTTTCTACAGTACACGGCCTCTTTGTAATTGTTCGTTTTTAACAGGTTTGCTTTCATTACATCTTGTTAATTGTGGCCACCTACTGATGTTGTTACCGACACGAAAGTCTGTCGTAGCACGAGAAACAACATGCGAGATTTTAAAAATTGTAATTAGTTTGCGAAGCGGAAGTACTTTTATCCCGATGAAACAAACGTAGTGAATTACATTTTAAATAAGTGATCTGCCTTCTACCGAAAAAATGAAAAATAATGAAGAAATGGTTGCCACCTTATTAGACATATTATTTTACTTTTTAAATTCTAGTAGTTACATATGGACAGGCAAAAACAATGGCTTAGTTGAAATATATACACTTTTACTAAATTTTAAAATAAACTAATACTAGTAAATAAGAGCAAATTCTCTTTTAAAAAGGGTTTTTCATTACAAATTATGTGTCAATTGTATCTTAAACGCTCAAAACACCGTTTAGCACGATTCTGGAGGAGAAATTTTCAAATAAAATCAAAACTAGACACACTTAATTGATATTTTAACTGCAGTCGCGAAAGACCATAAACTTTAATTTTATCATTGGTATGGTGTTTAAATCAACACATTATGAACGATTAAAAATTCATTGATTGCACGAGTATAGAAAATTTTTTTAAAAAGCTAGCTTGCGGGCCTAAGACAAACTCCAATCGCGTTGAATCTAACCAGACGCACTACAGCGGTAATTTTGCAATGATGTGCATCTAGTTAGATAAATGGTTTTATGTTTATTTCAAGCTCCAATAGATACTTCATTTATTTATATGAAGAACTTGTACACACGGTATATATATATATATATATATATATATATTCACAATAAAATGTCTATTGTCTTTTGAATACATGTATATTTTTCTAAAACGAAGTTCATTTAATAACAAACTATATTTTTTAATCTGCGAAATGGCCGCTTTATCCTAAGAATACACATTTTAAAGTTAAGTTCTTTCGGTTATATAAATTATGGGCTTCCATTTGATTAAGTGCATGCGAACTATTATGTTTTTGCGTTATAATTCTATTTCTTGTTGGTGGTTTATTGTGAGTTGATTTGTGACTACATGCGTGCAAGTGGATGTGTGCATGTGACTGAGTGTGTAGGCGTCAGTCTTGTTGCTTTAAAAATAGATGTCTGTGATCTGGTTATTCTTGTATTCCCTCCTTATTTTGTCTGTCGTATCGCATTTCCGAGGTTTTTTATCGTCCTCTGGAAATAGCGCAGGCTGTGCAGATTGCAGTGTTGATCACTCATTTTGTTGGGCAATTTCTGTCACTGTTAATGATGAAAATGTTGCTGTTTGCAAAACTTTTTTACTTCAGTTTTTTGACAACGCAATCGAATGCATGTTGATGCTGGTCTGATGAGTGTTCAGGCTCGCCTGGATGCAAGATGTTTGGTGTTGGTCTGTGTGACTCCTGGTCAATCGTGTAGAATATCATGTTGGTGGAACTCACGAATGTTTAGGGCAGGTGACCATTGTTCTATATAAAGGGATTAATAAGTGCATTAATTATGTTCGTTATTAAATTTGTGTAAAACAAATAAATTTGATTTTGTGGATGGGTGCTCTGTTTCAAATTTATTCTGGTAAATAGCTGATTTTTATGACAGTATGAAGCCTTTTTTAATCAATTGCTGTCGCAAATGTTGTTGTATTCAATTCATCAAATTTTTTGATTATGAAGGATTTGAAGAAAATTTGCAATTTGTCCTCCGCTTCCAACCTCAAGATTCTCTATGTGCTGAAGATTATACTAACTTTTATCAAGCGTAATTCGCTTCAGAAATTCTATGTAACCGTCATACAGTTATTGGAGCCGCTAGGTCGTCTCTTGATTGTACGTTTTGAAAAACGTTTTTGCTGGTATCCTCTTTACATGTACCGCGCCGGATAGTTGTACATTAGAAAAATCTTCTCAAATTACCTTAGCTCTTACTCAATCTTGTGTTCCAAGCAGAGGTGGATGTCCATGAAGGGGAAAATGTTTTCTTTCTGTACCTCGTGAGTGAATTGGATGTATGGATCGGCTACATCGGTTTGTTTCTTAAATTTGGCTGGATCTGCTGCTTTTAGGATGAGCAATATTAGATGATTTATGTTCCTTTTGTAAAGTATGCACTGGTCAATTATGATTTTCATGCCTGTTTGTTCAAGGTAGTTCATGTATACGTCTGCCAAGAGAGGTGAAATGCAGCTAAACAATGCCACACCATTGAAGTTTCGAAAATATTTACCTTCAAATGTTGATTGCACGTTTTTTGCCTAGTTAATATTGGGTCTTTGATATAATTTGTGTCTATAGGAAAATCGTGAAACTAATTCTTTTTCTAGTCACTCAGGAACGTTGTTGTTTTTTAATGGAATATTCGTCAGTAAAGATGACACGTCAAGTGAGGTCATTTTTTTTCCATGCCTGTTTATCCATCTGTTAATATTTCTAGATCAATATAGTCATTTAGCCCTTCGGGGCGGTTGATATAGTTTGATGAAAAACTTATCTGTCATATGTTGCGGTGCGCAAGAGCCAACATTGAGGCTGTGAACGCTCCAGTTGTCCTATATATGGCTGATGTGAATACAACAGAAATTCCTCACAGAAGTGCACGAATTAAGATGAAGCTGTGGTCACAATGGTGGAAGTATCCTTCGAGCCTCACAATAGGATATAAAATAATATTTTTTTGTATTTTGTTTTACTAAATAGACGCACTTTATACGAGCAAAATCCTATAAATAATTGATTAAAAATAAGCATTTGTGTTGAGTTGAATAGAATGGTTTCTGGCGGATTGGAAAACTTATAAGATTATTGTCTGCGCAAATGAATACTTTGAATGCGGAGTTAGGGATAATTAATTCTCGGCAGGATGACACATAATAAATTCTGATGGAATCCGCATAAACGACCCAACCAATATAGGTGAAGTCAACACCCTGTTACCAGGTGGACAGAATAAAACTTATTAACAGTGAAATAAAAAATTAAACGAACATTAGTTGCGCGGGTGGTGATAACAATTATTTTAATCAAGGTTGCGGTCTTGATATAAGCACCTGATCCATTAATTACATACATATGTCAGTATAAACTAAGAATTGTTTAGTGTAGAAAAAGCTATTGATCCAGTAGACCGGTTTCGTCCTTATTGGGAACTCATCATGTACTGGCCAGAATTTGCCGCGGTCAGGGCTCAACCTGGGCACGTCTGCTTCGGAATCTGGTGCTCTAACCACTGAGCATATAAAGACAATATATGCGGAAGAAACAACCTTCATTGTAATAGCCAACGAGACCGTTAATTAGTCGGAGCCAAACTCCTCAGTACACGAATAATCAGATCTCGTACACCAATTAGTAATACAATAAGAATGACCCCTACGCGCTCGCAGACACATGCCACACTCACTCACAAATCAATATGAAATTGAACACCAACAAAAAATGGAATTAAAATTGAAAATAAGGCGTTCTCATTTACTTAATCAAATCAAAACCCAGAATTTAAATAACTGAAAGTGTAATTTGGCGGTGAGTTTTCTCGAAACAATTAAGTCATTTTCCACTAAATAAATAAGCTTTGCTATTAATATTTTATTCTCTGCCCCAAAATATGTTAACATACATATATCATCTAATAAAATGTATTTAAAAATGAGTTTATTAATGTTTTTTACCATTCAAATTAAAATGTCTCTGATTTAATCACCTTGTTATTAAGCATGACAATTCAGACGAAAGCTTAAACTCAATGTTGCTAGATCATTCTCTGCAGCATCAGCCAATCAGAGTTAAGCAGGCGCCGCAGCCAGTCAGCCAATCTAAGCCGTCGTTTGAACTAGCGCAAACAATGGTTACAATTGACAACAGCTCTTCATTGGTTCAGACAAAACCGCATCGCGATCACATTTTAACAGCAGTAGAACCGCTTAACAATGCAAAACAAAACCACACTGCACAGAGCAACGGCAATGGGCCAACCACAGCAGTCGGTACATCAGATTCGGATACATTTGATTTTCAGGACCACAATAATGGCGAAACGACAAAAGCAGCACACTCGTCTGGACTGCGTAAGCTTAATTCTCGTTACAAGTTGTTTTCCAATTGATTGATAGCACTAAATTGACCTCAAAACTTCGGCATCACAATAAAAAACCGCATGAAGTAGAACTAAATGTGCCTAACAATATTTCTAATTATTAGACTTTCTAAATATCATTGGTTTTTTAAACAATATATTTTAACTATTCAATGTATTACTGTAAAGTCAGTAGCGAATAAATCCTGTAAAATAGGCGACACTTGTTGCGCTTAAGCGTCTGTAAAGCAAGAGCATAACAACGGACTAGATGCCAATTAACACTTTTCTCTCAGTGTGAACTCTGAGAAATTGCAAATTCTCAAAAATTTGAGCTAGTGATAGTTAATTTATGATAACCCTGTTCTTTCTAAAAGTATTTGATTTTAGTTCTGTTTTTCGTATGTTAAATTGAATAGTTTGATGAATTAGTTTTATTAACTAAAATTCCAGCGGCATTTAATTGCCGTTAATTGTTGGTTTTATACGTTAAGATTACTTTTTGTTGCCTCTGTATATTTCGTAATTGTTTTTTTCTAGTCTAGTCGCACGGGCTATTATCTCTAACAGGTCAAGATAGATTCATCAAACTATGCTAGCTGTTCGCCTAATGAATTGCATAGTTTATATATATATATATATATATATATATATATATATATATATATATATATATATATATATATTCTTTATGATGTCCATTCCTTTTTAATTTAACAGTATTCTTATAATTAGGAAAACACAAATAACAAAGTGGATAAAGGCCATTTATTTCGTGAATACTAATCATCTCTTATACAATCATACATATTTATACATTTTGGGTTTTCAATTGATTATGCTAGTGGTAACAAATCTGACTCGTTTTTACTGCTGTTTCTTGTTTTGACTAGTTGGTGAGTGTGTATGCGTTTGTGTTTGTGTGAATGCGTGTTTGCATATAAAGGTCATTCTCGCATTATTGCGAAGTGATGTCTGATATCTTGTCATTATTGTTTTGATAGCTTGAGAATTAACCATTTGTGCGCTTTGTTCACTGTTACATATACAAGTGCTATTTTTCCCAGTATAGTTGATCGTTTCACCTCGTTGCGCAAAGTTTTCACGTGGTAACAACGCCAGTGTTGATTGCAGTGTTAAACGCTCACATTGTTTGGAGACTTCTGTCATCGTATGCGCCTCTGTTATTTCCACTTCAGTTTGTTGCCAATCCGATTGTACGTTTGTTGATTCTAGTCGAGGGCCTGTTTGTTCTTGGCTGGATACTAGTAGATTGTGGTTGAATTTTGTTATTCTTGGCCAGTCGATAAGGGTATCATGTTGATGAAACTTTTGAATATTAAGGTCAGGTGCTTGTTGTTTTATGTAAAGTGCTTCGTAGATAAATAATAATTTTTCTGATTTTGCTTTATGTAGAATTGTGAAATTGGTCGAATTGACAGGGTGCCCCGTTGCCAATATATGATCGGAAATAGCTGATTTTCCTGACGGTGGCAAGCCTTTGTTAATCAATTTCTGTGGCAAATGTTGCTGGATTCTGCTTATCAATTGCTTCTTCGTACGTCCGATATATGTGCTACCGCACATACATGAGAATTTGTAGACTATGAATGATTTGGAGAGAATTGGCAATTGATCTTTGGCATCCAACCTCATGATTCTCTGTGTACTGAATGTCATATTAACTTTAACACTGGGAAAATTGTCCTTAGTTATTCTATTCAGCCGCCGTGCAATTATTGAGGCTGGTACGTCGCCTCTAAATGGTAAGTTTAGGAAAACCTGCTTGCCGGTATCCTTTCTAGTACGAATCTGCCGTGGTCTGATGTTGACATCAATGAAACGCTCTGGGTAGTTGTTCATTAGCAAAATTTTCCTGAGGTAGCCCAGTTCTTCCTCAATCTTGTGTTCAGAGCAGATCTTCCTGATTCTGTTTGCTAGGTTGTTTACTAAGTTTCTTTTGTTGGATTTTGGCACACTACTGTTGTAGTGAATGTATTGTCCGGTGAAAGTGGATTTTCTATGTATGGCCAGTGTCAAATCTCCGTTTGCTTCTCGAGTGAGTTTGATGTCAAGGAAGGGAAAACTGTCGTCTTTCTCTACCTCGAGAGTGAATTTGATGTCTGGATCGGCTTCATTTGCTTTTTTGAGGATTTCGGAAGGGTCTGCTGCTTCTGAGATGAACAACAAGATATCATCTACATACCTTTTGTAGA
Source organism: Eudiplozoon nipponicum (assembly GCA_029291075.1). NCBI lineage: Eukaryota > Metazoa > Platyhelminthes > Monogenea > Mazocraeidea > Diplozoidae > Eudiplozoon > Eudiplozoon nipponicum. The sequence continues at coordinate 132,715 of JAQBSW010000899.1, read as the reverse complement.
GTGCGCACTGGTCAATTATACCTTTTAGGCTCGTTTTTTCCAGGTGATACATGTATACATCTGCCAGGAGGGATGCGATGCAACTTCCCATAGCTACACCATTGATCTGGCGGTAGTATATTCCTTCGAATGTAAATTGCACGTTTTTAGTACATGCTAATATGAGGTCTTTGATGCCATTGGTGTCTATAGGGAAGTCAAAAAACTCATTTTTGATGAGATCACACAAGATCTCCGTTGTCTTATCCAGTGGTATGTTTGTAAATAAGGATGCGACGTCAAGCGAGACCATTTTATTCTGTAGGATGTTCTTCCCCTTCAATTCATTTGCTAGTTCGAAGGAGTCCTTGATAGTGTTGGCGTTTATGATGCTCCGTATTGGTTCAAGTAATTTGCAGAGAAATTTGGCTGGTTTATGTTGTGGAGCGTTGATCATTGACATAATGGGTCGCATCGAAGGAGCTCCTGAGGCTGTCATGGCTTTATGAGTTTTTGGTTCGCCGTAAAATCTTGCGGTGTTTGTTCCGACTGGTTTTGCTTTTTGGATCTCTTCTGTGAGTTTTGATCTAATCTCAGAGTCAGCCACCGATGTTAGAACATGTTTTTCCATCTTTTTCAAAATTGCATTAATTCTTGATTCGATGTTCGTCGAATCATCTTTATGTTTGATGTCATGCTTAAATTTAGATTGGTCATTTATTATATCGTTCATGGCCTTCCTGTAAGTGTCGGCTTCAAGTATAACAATTCCTGATCCTTTGTCGGGTGTGGCAAGTCGTATGGATTTGTCTGATTGGAGTTTTCTGAATTCGTCTATGTGCTGTTTTGTGATGATTTGGCTGCCTTTGAATTCCTTCTTGTATTGTTCTAGTGCGCTTACTATCTCAGCTTTCAGTCCTTGTCCATTGAATGCATGTGGGGCGGTGTCTTTCGTTAAGTCATTGTAGAAATTTTCCGTTCCAGCCTGAATGTCAATAATGTCACGTTCACTTAGGTTTTTCTTGACTACGCAGAATTTTGCTCCTAAGGAGAGTAATTCTTTCTGGTGTTTTGATAAGATCACTTTTGATCACCTGGAAAAAACGAGCCTAAAAGGTATAATTGACCAGTGCGCACTCTACAAAAGGTATGTAGATGATATCTTGTTGTTCATCTCAGAAGCAGCAGACCCTTCCGAAATCCTCAAACAAGCAAATGAAGTCGATCCAGACATCAAATTCACTCTCGAGGTAGAGAAAGACGACAGTTTTCCCTTCCTTAACATCAAAATCACTCGAGAAGCAAACGGAGATTTGACACTGGCCATACATAGAAAATCCACTTTCACCGGACAATACATTCACTACAACAGTAGTGTGCCAAAATCCCACAAAAGAAACTTAGTAAACAACCTAGCAAACAGAATCAGGAAGATCCGTTCTGAACACAAGATTGAGGAAGAACTGGGCTACCTCAGGAAAATTTTGCTAATGAACAACTACCCAGAGCGTTTCATTGATGTCAACATCAGACCACGGCAGATTCGTACTAGAGAGGATACCGTCAAGCAGGTTTTCCTAAACTTACCATTTAGAGGCGACGTACCAGCCTCAATAATTGCACGGCGGCTGAATAGAATAACTAAGGACAACTTTACCAGTGTTAAAGTTAATATGACATTTAGTACACAGAGAATCATGAGGTTGGATGCCAAAGATCAATTGCCAATTCTCTCCAAATCATTCATAGTCTACAAATTCTCATGTATGTGCGGTAGCACATATATCGGACGTACGAAGAAGCAATTGATAAGCAGAATCCAACAACATTTGCCACAGAAATTGATTAACAAAGGCTTGCCACCGTCAGGAAAATCAGCTATTTCCGATCATATATTGGCAACGGGGCACCCTGTCAATTCGACCAATTTCACAATTCTACATAAAGCAAAATCAGAAAAATTATTATTTATCTACGAAGCACTTTACATAAAACAACAAGCACCTGACCTTAATATTCAAAAGTTTCATCAACATGATACCCTTATCGACTGGTCAAGAATAACAAAATTCAACCACAATCTACTAGTATCCAGCCAAGAACAAACAGGCCCTCGACTAGAATCAACAAACGTACAATCGGATTGGCAACAAACTGAAGTGGAAATAACAGAGGCGCATACGATGACAGAAGTCTCCAAACAATGTGAGCGTTTAACACTGCAATCAACACTGGCGTTGTTACCACGTGAAAACTTTGCGCAACGAGGTGAAACGATCAACTATACTGGGAAAATAGCACTTGTATATGTAACAGTGAACAATGCGCACAAATGGTTAATTCTCAAGCTATCAAAACAATAATGACAAGATATCAGACATCACTTCGCAATACTGCGAGAATGACCTTTACATGCAAACACGCATTCACACAAACACAAACGCATACACACTCACCAACTAGTCAAAACAAGAAACAGCAGTAAAAACGAGTCAGATTTGTTACCACTAGCATAATCAATTGAAAACCCAAAATGTATAAATATGTATGATTGTATAAGAGATAATTAGTATTCACGAAATAAATGGCCTTTATCCACTTTGTTATTTGTGTTTTCCTAATTATAAGAATATATATATATATATATATATATATATATATACTATAGTACTATATATATATCACCATTTTATAAATATGATAAAAAAACAGTGATCCATGGAATAACATTTATTAATAAATGCTATTTCTACCAGTCTACAACCATTATTCTGGATTTGCTAATATATTCGTTCAATAAATCCCAATTGCATATTTTCGTAACCAATTTTTTTTTTTTTTTTTTTTTTTTTTTTTTTTTTTTTTTTTTTTTTTTTTTTTTTTTTTTTTTTTTTTTTTTTTTTTTTTTTTTTTTTTTTTTTTTTTTTTTTTTTTTTTTTTTTTTTTTTTTTTTAGTGCAATTCCGTATATATATATATATATATATATATATATATATATATATATATATATATATATATGTTCCGAAAAATTAAGACATTTAATAACAATGATATTGTCTTTTATGGTTATCAGCCGATGTATTTCATGGATAATCAACTGCACATTATTAAATTTCAGTTATATACACTCTGTGTTTTCATTTTGTTAGGTGATTCGAAGCTGATCTGATATTTGGTCTTTCTTTTATTTCTGATTGTTAGTTAATTGCCTATTAATTTGTCAATGCGTCTAGGTATATGTCTATGCTCGTGTCTGAGTACGTGAAGATGTCATCCTTAATGTATTACAAATTGATGTTTGAGATGTGGTAATTCTTATATCGCAAGATTGTTTTTTTTGACACGCATTCACATGCAATTATATTTGTGACCGGTGGGTATTTTCCATTGTTAATAGACTTGCCTGTTGGATGAAGTAGTTGTCAAATACACCGAAAATTCTTCCGTATATTGATTGATTGATATTTCGATCGACTCGCCAGTCGACTTTTTCAAAATCCGCGATCCTTATTTAGATTTTAGACTCTGTGTTATTTTGTATTGTTGAACTAAGGGTGTTGATGAAATAATATATTTTACCTTGTCAGTTACTGCGTGTACGAATGTCTTTTCTCTCTTTATTGTCACTTGCTTGTCACACTGGTCATGAGTTTTATTTTGTCCCCCTGTCAACAGCACATTGTGTGCGAATCGCAGTGTTCATCGTTCATATTGTTGCGTAATTTACGTCACTGTTAATAAGGACAGTGCTGTTGTTTGCGCAGATATTTTTCTTTCTTTTGTTGCCAATCCGATCGATTTTTGGTTGAGGCTGCTCTGATTGGTGGTCGTGCTCGCCTAGTTACAAGAAATTTGTTGATTTTTGTGATTCGTGGCCAGTTGAGTAAAATACCAGGTTGGTGGAAATTGAGAATGTTTTGTGACCGGATGCTTGTTGCTTTATTTAAAGGGCATCGTATATGTATAATAATTTTTTTGACTTTGAGTTGTGTAGAACAGGCTGTGTGCCAAGTTTCTAATATATGGCCCAAAATAGTTAATTTTCCTGCCGGTGCCAGGCATTTTTTAATCAATATCTGCGGTAAATGTTGTTCGTTTCTGTTGATCAATTTCTTTTTAGTACGGTTGATGTATATGGCTTAACACATACACGAAAATTTGTAGACTATGAAGGATTTGGAGAGAATTATTAATTGATTCTTGAAACCAAACATCATGATTCTCTGTGTGCTGAAGTTGATGCTAACTTATGTACTAGAATCTTGGCCTTAGTATTTCGATTCAACCGCTGTTCACTCAAAGAAGCTGGTAAGTCGCCTGTAAATGATACGTTTATGGAAAAAATTGTTTGTATCCTCTGTAGTACGAATAAGACTTTGTCTGATATTAATATATATATAAAACGCTCCGTTTAGTTTTTATGAGAAAATTTTCTTCAAGTAGTCTAGCTCTTTCTCGATCTTGTGTTCAGAGCAAGTCATCCTGATTGGGATTTCTAGGTTGTTAATTATATTTTGTGTAAGATTTTGTTATAACACTGCTGTAATGAATGTATTGTCCGCTGAAAGTAGATTTTCTATGTCTTTCCATTTTCAAATCACCATTTTCCTCTCGAGCGAGTTGGAAGCCTAAAAATGGAAAGGTGTTGTATTTATATATCTCGAGAGTGAGTTTGAAATCCTGGTCGGTTTTACTGGCTTTTTTAACAATTTCGTCTACATCTGCAGCTTATATAATGGACATCTGCATACATTTTGTGCAGCCTGCACTGATCATTTATACTTTTCAGGCTCATTTGCACAAGATTATGCATTTATGTATCTGCTAGGAGAGGTAAAATTCAGCCCTCATTAGTTCCACCATTCGACTGTCTGAATTATTTACCTTGGAATTTAAGTTGCACGTTTTTCGTACATGCTAATGTGAGGTATTTGAAGTTATTAGTGACTGTAGGAAGACCTTAAAACTAAATTTTACGCAGAGCACACAAGATAGTCTGTTTTTTCCAGTGCAGTGTTCATTAAAAAGAATGAAATGTCAAATAAGGCTATTTTATTTTCTTTGATGGCTTCTACATTGGTTCATATGCTATCCCGAAAGAGACCTTGATATTGTTTATATTTAGGACGTTTCGTAGTGTTTCAATTAGTTTTTAATACACTAAGAATGGTCATGAAAAGCACCGAGATACACATGCGAGCACATACTTAAAATCACTTAAAAATCAATACGAAATTAAGCCCCAACAAGAAACTGAAAATACGTCTATTCCTTATTCACTTAATCAAAGGATATTCATAATATTCGTAACTGAATGACTTTGGTGTGTTGTTGGGTATTGACAAAATAAATCCGCCATTATCCACATTAAGCATGTATTTTGTTATTAAATATTTTATTTTCCTGAAAAATATGCTGAGTAATATCCAATGGAAATTGGCATCGTAAAAGTATATATGTTATGTTGTTATATTGTTGGACGACTAGTTAAATACAATCGAATTGGTGTTTATTTTAAGCTCGCAAACTTGATTTAAAAAATTGTTACAATTTCCCGCGCAATCAATTATTGTTAAATTAATCCCTTTAGTTTCATTTATATGAACGCACACATTCAGTTAATTTCATGTAACGGATTACTCCTCATCTCTTCACAAGCATGCACACACAGGCATGGCGTACGCTTCTCTAGTAAATCTTCATTATGTGCTATTGGATCAATTTAATCTCACTTGGATGCACACACACATACATGAAATACACTCATTTAATGAAAATTCAGTTAAGATTTAGAGATCTACAAGTACGGTTAAATGGAACATTTTAAACTAAATTTACCAATTGACTTCATAACTTATAAGTTCAGGGTGGAATAAACCTGTTGTAAAAAACGTTTCCGAAACAGGAAGCTAAAATTATTATAATCAAGGTTGCGGTCTTGATATAAACACCTGACCCATTGATTACTTACATATGTCAGTATAAACTAAGAATTGTATAGTGTAGAAAAGGCAATTCATCCAGTAGACCGGTTTCGTCCTTAATAGGAGCCAAATCCGGAGAATGATAGAGACAGTGGATGCAAGCACAGTTTTTCGCTCAACAAAGAACAGGTAGATAATCCATTCTCTGCCGCGCAAAAAGGTCTTTCACGTCACTTCTTATTGATATAGGAAAACGACTAAGATTTTAGTGGGTGATACCATCAAGAATAATAATAATAGTAATTTTATACCGTTCATTTTTAAAGTAGAACTGAATAAAGTGCAATTTGTGTAACAATTAATACTCCGATCACAAATGTCTATATGAACGTTTAAAAAAATGTAAATAAATGAAGTAGAAGAGCATATATTATTTCTAGAAAATCTGTAATTATTTTTTCACAAAATGATTTCAATTGTGCTAAATAAAAGCTATTTATGCTTGCAGACTTTAATCATTAGAAATTAATTAATTTTGTCTTAAATAACAACTAAAGTGCATTACCGAAATTATCTAAGCGCTTAGTATATGCTAAAAAATCTTATTAATATTTGATACAACTTAAGCGTAATTTACGTAAAGAAGTAACTGTGGTTAATTATGTAACCTCAGTTATAAACGTAAGACTGGCTCCTGGAGAGTGTTATAAATTACCACCAATCAATCTGAGATTTAATTTAATCAAAACGAGCACAACTTTCTCGGGCAGGTTGTTATAACATTTTCTTATATACACCTGCGCAATCAATGATTGCTTAATTTAATAACATACATGTAATAGAAGCCACACACTAACTTTGCTCCTTCCTGTACAGAATTTGTGATGCTGCAGCTCAGTCTAGAATAGCATATGCGAGGCAACTTTAGATGAGAGACGCATTTCTTATTTGTCTTACCGTATTTATATGCTGCGTTTTTATCCTCGTTAATCAGTTTGCCGTCGAGCTGTATGGATTTCAATGTAAGGTTAATGTAAATTTGACATGTTCGAACGTTTCTTATTTGTGTATACGTTTGTGTGGGTCTGTGTGTGTGCATGTGAGTGTGTAAAAGGCCTTCGAAATTTAAATTTTAATCCAATTTAATTGCTGTAGAGATCGCTGGTCTGACGCGGAACCTGTTATTATTCCAGTTTAGGAATCGCGGACGGAATCAGTTATTCTTCCTAAGTCAGTTTTCGTAGTGCCCTTTGAATTGCTATGGGAGGGTAGGGTACGCCAGTACGTGCGATTATCAGTAGATGCCCTAGTTTGTGCGGCCTGCTAAGTACAACATAAGTGGCATTTATCTGAAGTCCGCAAACTTCATTTAATTAATTTATAATTATCTAAATTTAAAATGCTTACCTTTTCATTATTTATGTATATGTGTGTTCACGTGTGAGTACGTGTAAAATATATTGCTAAATTTATTCTTTGATCCAATTCAATTATCGCAGAGATTGCTGGCCGGACGAGGAACCTGTTTTTGTGCCCCAGTTTAAGAATGGCTTCAAGCCAAATCCGGCTGATTACGATCCTTCTCTGTTCCGCTACCGAGAGGGAATTCCACAAACTGCATTCTACACCGTTTCGGTAAATGTTCTACTTCCATATAAATAACTTTTTGACACATTATGTTGCATAGAAATTTAACATATTTATCATGAGTATATCTTTTGCTGCTATGGAAACTCCAACCGAAAATATTTAAAGTTATGCGAAAAATATATTCTTAATAAGTTTAACAACACGAGACTACGTGCGAGTTTGCGAAGAAAGAGACTCTCGCTTCGACTCATCAACTTCACTGTTGTATATATTTCAACTACAGTATTTGTTACCAAAAACCGAAGGAAATGGCTTGTAATTTAAAAAAAATATTAAATTAAGTTACTCTAAATTACAATAAAAACGCATAGCATTTTAATTTTGTACTGAATTAATTTTTGAGTATAAGAATCATCTACTGGCAAATATGATATTAATCATGTGAACCGATTGGTGTGTGCTCAGCAGCCCACCTTTTAAAATGAGACAAATTAAAGCTAACTGGGTAAAAATGTAAACTTTTTGCAATACATTTCGCTTCAAATCATATTCATATCGATTTTTTATTGTAAACCAATTGTAGCTGTCTGAATATTGATCTCGACAGATTAATTTTCTATGAAATTAAATGTTATAATGCTGCATCTAATGCTTGATGTTATAGTCTACTAGTAGTCTGTTAGTGACTCCCAGTTGCAGTTCGTGAAGCCGCGCGTCAAAAGTGAAACAGTTGGACATCTGTATTATAAAATACCGCCAAAAGTTGAATGAGGCGAAGCTGCAAAAGCCGCTAAAATTATGTGGTTGAAGGCGGAGAAATAAAATCGCTGGAGGATGCAGGGGTCTTATGTTAAATAAAGATTTTTAATCAGAATATACTATTTATCCTTTCGTACAAGCGTTATGAAATTTTGGAAATACAGATTATTTAGTGAATAGCAGACGATATGAATTATTATTCCCTATCATGATTCTAATTTATCCCTCCTTTGGCTATGAATTTTTGTTTAATTTTAACTGCAATAAGTTATTCACAAACTTTTTATTGTATAATTTCATGACAAAAAAGCAAACCATGTGTTGCAGGTTTGAATTTAGATGAGATGTGCTAAATGGAGTTAAAACAAACATCATAACACATAAAGTGTAAAGGTTGAGAAGAAAGACTGCACAACAAATCGACTGACATATACAAAGATTTTCACTTGTTTTACTGTTGAAAATGCATGATAGAGCTGCCCAGTCTCAGTGTAGATTATAGAAAGTTAAATATATGGGTACTCGTGAATTTTTAGAAAATCAAAATGCGAAATATGGTCAGTGCCGGTTAATCGCATCAAGATAACTTAACACATAGATCACGTAGCATACATCAAATAGACGCCAACAATAAATAGATTTTCTTTCGTTTTGATGGATGCAAGTTGTGAAAACTTTCAATACGCAACATACTTTGACATAAAATACGTTTTGCTGAAATAAGATAGAACAGAGAAACATTTCCTACGACTGTCACTACTAAGACAGCTTTATTTTGTTTTCTGATTTCGGACAATAACATTTTATATTAAAATTAATTTTGCGAACTTAATATAAGCACCTGCCCTGTTATGTACATACATTTGTCAGTGTAAACTAAGAATTGTGTAATGTAGAAAAGGCAATTCATCCAATAGACCGGTTTCATCTTTATTGAGAACTTATCACGTATTGTGCAGAATTTGCCGCGGACTGGGCTCGAACCTGGGCGCGTCTGCTTCGGAATAAGTTTTTCTAACCACTGGGCCACCCTGTCGCAATATGTACGAAACCAGTCTACTCGATGGATTACCTTATCTACATTACACAATTCTTAGTTTACACTGACAAATGAATGTACATATTAGGACAGGTATTTATATCTAAATTGCAACCTTAATTTAATTAAATGTTATCCCTGCCCACGCAACCAATGTTAATTTAAATATCCTTTTTAAGGAACGTTACTTTACGGTGCGCTAAACTATAATGATAATCATGATTTTCCAGCAAAACAGTTCCAAGTTTAATTTTATGTATTTTTTATTTTATGTACAGTTTGTTTGCTCCATAAATTGTGAGCAGATATCTCTTAAAGAAATTTTTATTTAAAAAATCTATTGATGGCTTTATTTAATCTATTGAAAATTAATGTAATGTATACGCGCACAAGGTTACTTGATTGTAATAGGTTTTCCAATTTTTCTTACTTATCATATTAATTTGTTGATTATGATATTAACAACATCTAGTTGAAGGAATTACCGATGGTTCAAAATCCCGCAGAAAACAAAGTGGTGGCAAGTAGTCTACCGCCCGATCAGCAGCAATATTTAGGACAGCTTATAGAAAATAGAGCACGGTGAGTTGCTAACCTCGATTTTCTCTTCAATTACCATGTTTTTTCTATTAAACCACTTAGCAAATTGCGCTGTAATGTTGTTTCGTCGTTGTATAGTTAACATCCTTTCAACATCCTTTCGAGAATAAATAAAATTAAATCATAAATATTTCGGTTAGTATTTATATTTCAACATTCCTTGACTAAGCGAGTGGTGATAGCAATTATTTAAATCAAATTTGCAAGATTGATATTAGCACTTATCCCATTGCTTCCAACCGGTCTGTTTTGACCTTCCATGATCATCTTCAGAGTATGACGGAAAACTGACTAGCGAGGACCAAAACACAATCCATAAATATTGAATACAGAATTAGACACGTGGCTCTCATTTTTAGTATTCTTACATAAATTTTACTTGACTGATAACGTTAGCCGCACAATTTCTATAGTCACGAATATTAATTTTATGCAGCTATCACAACAAAGAAACAAACATTTATTGCGCAGGTGGTAGAAACATTTCTTTAACTCAGGTTTCCGAGCTTGTGAGACCGGTTAAATACAATGGGATATGTGCTTATATCATGCTGGAAAACGTGATTTAGTGAAATATCTACTTCTATTTCTGTCATTGGTATTTTCATTAATGTGAATAATTGATTGTATGCTTAATTTTGTCTTAAATAGGCTATAATTTATGTTTACATTCCGTACTTGGAATAATTTCTGAATTTAACATCTTTTTAGTTATATTTAAAGTTGCTTTGTTTTTCATTTTAATTATCCTTGCATTGATGCAAATTATTTTCTTAATTACATAACTCTTTATACGTTTCAACAAATAAATAGACGTCATATATAAATATAATATATATATATATATATATATATATATATATATATATAACGTATGTATATCCGTTGTAACTTTATGAGCTGTTATTTATTAAACTAAAAGCTCTATATAAAACCATTTAAAGGAAATTTTACATTTTAATACATAAACGAACATTGACTGCGTAGGTGGTGATAACAATTATTTAAATAAAGGTTGCGATCTTGATATAAGCATCAATTCCATAATATACGTACATTTGTCATGTAAGCATTACTTTTTATCAAGGTTGCGATCTTAATATAAGCACCTGATCCATTATTTACATATATTTGTCAATATAAACTAAGCCTTGTATTGAGTAGTGAAGTTCCTTTCCTACACTATACAATGTTTAGTTTGTACTGAAAAATATAAGTTCATAATGGATCAGGTGCTTATATCATGATAGCAACCTTGATTTAAAGTAATTTATTATCACCGCCCGCGCAACCAGTATTCGTTTAATTATATAAACTAAGCATTGTATAATTAAGAAAATGCAATACATTCAGGAGACTGGTTTTGTTCGTAAGGCGTACTGTTTGCCTACTTTCCAGAATTTCCCGCGGACGGGCCTCGAAATTTGGCTCGTCTGCTTCGGAGTCTGTTGCTCTAATAATAGAGAAACTCCGTGTTTAGCTTCGTCTTTGATTAGAATGCTGCTTATGTACAAACGATAATTATCAGACGATAGATATAAAAAAGACGTACTGGAGATTTTATATGGCGAATTTTTGTCAGGAATTTCACAAGATGAATTTTGTCTTCTACTGAAATCTGAACCACGTGTCACTTATGAAAATTATATTGTAAGTCAAGCGCGCTTAAATTTCATGAAAATTAAGCACCTGAAAACTGTTACTGTATACAGAATAAGGCTTAATTTGCTTAATAAAGCCAGACAAAGGCTCAGGTTTTGATCTTATGAATATTAATGATTAAATTAATCAAATGAGTAATTTTCTTGATAAAAAATTAAACCATGTGAAATAAATAAGATCATATTCGGGACTACTGAGGATTAAATATGGCGAAGGTACCTTCGACATGCTGAAGGTATACAGAGTAGTTCAACCGCGATACAATCTGCCACTAAAAAAATTATATCATTGTTCAATACTCTGCAGTACAAACTGGCGAATGAGCTACAAAATTCTACAATCATTACAAGTTTAAGTGTTGAAAAAATTTTTTGCGACACTGTTGATTTCCTGAATTATGTAGAATTTAACAAGGTTATAAGTAAGACAATGATACCCATCGACGTTATTAATTTTGTTCAAGCCTTCGTTTTGAGAAAACACCCAATTTGTCATGTACGTTCATCAATATTAACCTTCCCCCCGTCATTCCGCATACCCAATATTTATAATATATTCTCCTCAATAATTGAGCTAAATATGTTCAAATCACATTCGATGTTCGATAATTCTGCAATATGATGGAGTAGCAATGAGTAAACGGTTAGGGGTCTACTAGATGATGCCTACGTGCTCTATCTGGAAACATCTATTTTAAAGCCATTTGTTAAAAGATATTGCCATACTCATTTGAGGTATGCTGATGATACTTTTAAAGTCATAAATGGTGATGTAGAAACTAATAATTTGCTCATTAATTTCAAAAACTTGGATAATCATTCTCAGTTGACGTGTGAGCACAAAAACCCTTAGTTCAATGTACTGATTGTCCTTGAATTATTTCTATTGAGACAGGAGGATGGTAATCTAGGAAAGAAAATAATTCCGAATCAGATATGGATTGAACATTACATCAATCGTCATAGGGCTTTCCCAATTTACCAAAAGATAAATTTGATACGGAATTTATCCCACGGAATACATAAAATCTGTTTTGAGTAATTTCAATGCCAAGAAATGGTGGCGCTAAAAATAGCTTTACTAAAAAACGCGTCTCCCGATGGAGATTTACTGAAGCAAAATTTAAGTGTAAACGACGACAAAAACAATGAAGCACTACCAAGCTAATTAAAGTTATATGGTATTTTCCCATTTAATTTGGGTTACCATCCGATGTATTTACTCGACATACTCAAAGAGAAATGTAACAGCTCGGATGTCTAGTGTAAAACTGATGTGTTTATGCACCAAAGCGCCTGATTGTCATATATGTAACGAATAAGCTGCTTGCAATCGAACAGTCCTATATTGTTCACGTATACACATACAAAAATCTGCTCAGTGTTCTAGGTTGGACGGTCCAATTACTAGCGAGGCGAATCCAATAGCTATTTTGACGAAACACATGTCGCAAAAAGAAATTTTTCGCAATAACTGAAAACACTGCTTTTAAAAAACCAAATTGCAAACCAGGCGGACTATCAAGTGTCCTTCACAGCAAGAAATTAATAGGAGTTACACACAGCGTCAGCTGCCATGTGCAACATTTTAGATTTGAAGCCAAATAAGCAAAAGTATATTTTACGTAAATTGGTTACAAACTGGTGAATTGTATGTGGATGCGCACGTGTTTGGAATCTTCGTCTGCCTTTCCTGATTCTTCTTTATTGCCGTAAAATTTATTAGCTTAATCCAACGTATTTCCCTTTCCTCTCAAAAGTTATGATATGATGTAACAGATTTTACAACCGAGTTGAGTCCTGAAAAAATAGCCTTTCCTATGATTGATGTATAGACCTACTTTATAATAAAATTCAATCGATAACTTCTTTCTCAATTTAAATTACTGCTACAAAAAATGACAGAACTAAAATTGATTCATACATATATATTACTGGTGTTCCGATGGTCACAAAGGCTGGCTGAAACCCGTCGTGTAACTTACGATACATTTGCTGTTGTATTTATTAGTCAAAATATGCGATTTGTGTTGATTTCATATTCGCAAATTTGATTTAATTCGACGTTATAATTACCCGTGCTATTTACCATTGACACCGAGTATCCTGTCCAGCAAGGACGTAACCAATATCAGGCAAATGGACTATATTTATTAATTATTACTTTGGTGTTTTAATTTAATGTTTACCAGAATGCATGGGCAAGTCTGTTCTAATTATCATTCATCTGGGCGAAGTATTTTATGCGCCTGTGTTAGAAAATATATAAATAAAATTACTTTACTATAGACTTTAGAATTTTAATGCCTATCTAGTAAACTGTAAACACTTTTTTCGATTAGACATGTAAACGGTAAATTGGAGACATCATGAGACATATCACAAACTATTGAAACCAATCTGCTATATACCTTAATATATTTACTAAACGGTTCGATATAAGTGAATTATTTGAAGTTTAATTAATATATTTGTTTTTCAAGTTAGCCTTATCTTTTAAACTGCAACAGTTTGCACTTTATTTTTCATTAGCTATAGTGACATCTGCTGGAAAGTGCGTTCGCAATTGCAATTGTTTTACTAATACATTTTATAAATTAAATGGCCACTTTGTGGCCATTTTTGCAAGCTAACTGATCATAGAAATAAGCAAATAAGTATTTTACAACTACGATGTTACACTAATTTCTTCCTGCATCCGATAATATATCGTTCAAACGATACTTAGTCTCCAAACTTCGTGCAATTGTAATGTACGCTTTTTCATCAGAAATAATAAAATACCATTTCATGCATAATGCTGCATGTGTGAATAAACTCAACTTTTCTTCGCAATATCCTGTTTCATCCTGTAAATAATTAGCAATATTTTTTATCTGCTCTTCTAGTTATATTGAATTATAGCCAAAAACTCTAGTCAATAGTGCATGTTTCACAACAACATGCGTAGGGCAACATCAATATCGGTATGCTCATTTTAATTACAACCACTACTGCTGCCATGATGCCCATAAAAATGGTACAATCTTGCGTTTAACAAGATTGTGTACTTTACTCGCAATTTGTCTATAAAAGACAAGCGCATAAACCTTATTCCGGTAAAGTTTTCCTTTCATCGATATCATATTCGGCAACTCATTCAATAATCAACTGTTAATCCATAATTTCGTATGCCCAATGGGAGAAAGAAAACCAAATAGACATTCAGAATGCTATTTTATAACAGTTGATTAGTTAAACGAACAGTGGTGCGCGGGCGGTGATAACAAAAACAATAATGAAGGTTGAGATCTTGATATAAGCAGCTGACCCATTAATTACTTACATATGTCAGTATAAACTAAGAATTGTACAGTGCAAATACGCCATTCATCCGGTAGACTGGTTTCGTCCTCATTGGGAACTCATCACGTAATGGTCAGAACTTGCCGTGGATAGGGCTCGAACCTGGGCACGTCCGCTATGGAATCTGGTGTTCTAACCACTGAGCCGTCCTGTCACGAACTACACTATACACAACTAAGTTTCGAGCCCTGACCGCGGAAAATTCTGGCCAGGACATGATGAGTTCCCAATAAGGACGCAACCGGTCTACTGGATGAATTGCCTTTTCTACACTATACAATTCTCAGTTTATACTGACATATGAAAGTAATTAATGGGTCAGGTGCTCATATCAAAATCGCAAACTTCATTATAATAATTGTTATCACCGCCCGCGTAACCAATGTTCGTTTAATTATATAAATGTTCGCTTCAATATCTTTCTATCTCCGTTGCTGTAAAATATACTAAGAAGTAATTTTAGAAGACTTGTAAGTCATTTTCATGCGGTTGATATTAATATTTCATTTAAATCTGAAGTAATTATTTTATTATTTCCATTTTTACAGATCCTGAATTTTTTAGCCTGCTATTAGTTTAATCAAACTTATCAGTTGTCTACAACAGAACAGCATCTTTTATGGTCTTAACTAACAAGATAACCATAAAAATCAACACGGCGTCTAAATACCATTCGTTTGCCAATTTTTTCATTAATGATTGAGTTTGTTATCGACATAGCCATGGAGTAAATGCCTATATTAGCGTGAATCTGACGTAGCACTATGTAGATAAAAACAGCCTAATTTTCCTTTCTGCTTCTGTACTTATTCATCTTATCATTCTTCGCTCGCTTATACTTGGCAGCTTTCTTCGTAACTTTACCAGAAATAACTTTTGGAGGCAGAATTTCAAAGCTGCGTAAAAAAGGCGCGAAGGTTAATCGGATGAAGACTGAAAAGCACAAGCGTAGGGGGAGAAAGATGTCTTTCGCCGTCTTTATCTACAAAGAGCTACGTCAGTTTCAACCTAATAGAGAAATTTCCTGCAAGACTGTGTCAGTATTGAAAATTATTCGTTTAATGGACCATCTAGAGTATTTTCGTTTTTGAAGTTTCGAACAAAAGTGTATTTTTAAGGTAAAAGAAAATTTCTCTTGCTGTGGCTTTTTTAATTCAACAGTGAGAAGGAGAAAAAAATGTTGCACGAATTCATCTGATACTATCTATTCAGGCATCTAACCGTGTGCCGCACTCAACAAGTATATTACCTGCCTAGGTCTAATTTTTTTACTTATTACATTTAAAAAATCATTGATTGTGCGGGTGGTGGAAACAGTTTTTTAGATCAAGTAAACATCAGTCCCATAGCATTTAACAAGTTGTCGAACAACAACAAAAATACTGTCAGTCACACGAACTGACCTTCCATGATCATCATAAAAGCCCGACATCAACCTGATTAGTGATGATCAAACGCAATCCATATATATATATATATATATATATATATATATATATATATATATATATATATATATGGAAAGCAAAATAAGATATGCAGCTCTCATCCCTTTTAGTCTTGAATACATTGTACTTGACAGGAAATGCCGGCTACACAATTTCTATGCAGTCACGAACATTAGCTTTTCACAGATTTAGGCACACACATATGAAGGTAATACAGTTAAACATTCATTGAGTGCGAGCTTGAAGTAAACACCAATCCAAATGTATTTAACCAGTTGTCGAAAAAAATTGCAAAACTTGTGACATTTTTCGGCGATTCTTGCGTAATTAATACGTGATGTATTCATGAAGGCAAATATAAATGATTTTGGGATAGGCAGTTTTCATGAATGCTAAATATTTATTTTAATCAAGGTTGTGATCTTGACGTAAGCACTAGTTACATTATATATATATATATATATATATATATATATATATATATATATACTTTTATCAGTACGAACTAAGCACTGTATAATATCGAAAAGCTAATTCATCCAGTAGACCTGTTTCGGCTATATTAAGAACTTTTCACGTACAGTCCAGAATTTGCCGTGGACATGGCTCGAACCTGGGCGTCTCAGTGAGTAGAGAAAAAGATTCCGAAGTAGACGTGCCCAGGATAGAGCCCTGATCGGGACAAATTTTGGATAGTACTTGAATAGTTCCCACTAAGAATAAAACCGGTCTTCTACATTATACAATGCTTAGTTTATATTGACAAATGTATGTATGTAATGGGACTGGTGTTTAAATCAAAATTGATATTTTGATTTTAATAATTTTTATCTCCAATCGCGCAACCAATGTTTGTTTAATTATATTAATGCTAAATATTTGTTCTCACAATTTACTCATCTCATTATGGTTATTACGGTATTGCGTTCGTTTTTTTATTTTCCTGTAAGGGATAAAACTAAAAATTCCTTATGCTTCAACATAAATAACATAATAAATCATTTCATATTGGGCTAGCAAAGCTCCGTGGTGATGCTTTTATATAAACAGAACGCCTTTCAATGCACAATTATGAACAATATCGCGCTATGTCACTGGCCTTTAAATAGGGAAACGTGTTTGCACATTTAATAGTATTGCATTTGCTTCGCACAACCATTGCACTATTATTATTTTCAAATGTTAATGTACGCGGAAAGCCAAAATAGTATGCGCTCTGAGAAATTTGAATAAAAGTTAACATGAATATAGAGTAATAATACTGGCATTCAGCCTAACCTAAATTTATATCAACCAGCTATAAAAAATCCGCAACTCTATTAAAATAATAGGTAAATAAACGTATATTTTTGCTCTCTTATTATACATGGAAGTGAAACCATGTCGTTTTGAGAAACTTATACATATTTTATTAACCACAAAATCTACTGAAACAAGGGTTTGATGCTATTTTCTAGTGTAGCGTCCTATTTTCCCGCATTCCTCACCAAAATATATAGTGGGTAAAGGGCGTAATATCCTCTCCTATTGATGAGTTACCAATAAGGCACGAAATGAATGTGCACGAGATTATACATTTCGTTCATGCTGTCATTGGTTTATCCTTCTGGTCACAACTGAACTATTTTCTTACTAGGTCCGCAACACCTAATACATCTAACAGTTAAATACTGCTTGTTGCGGAGAACTAATATATATGCAAGTATGTATTAGGTGTTGCGAACCTAGTAACAAATTAGTTCAGTTATGACCAGAAGGATAAAACAAAGACAGCATGAACGGAAAGTATAATCTCATACACATTCGTTTCGTGCTTACTGGCGACTCATCAGTAGGAGCCGATATTACGCCCTTCACCCAGTATATATTTTGGTCAAGAATGTGGGACAATAGGACGGTACAATCTCCTAGACTAATGTGTAAATTCTTGGGAATTAATATTTTTCAGTAGATTTCTCTATGTATCCACAAACTGCAGGAAATAAATTATAATATTGAACTTCTAAAAAGAATCTAAAATATAGCACTCCCTAATAGCAGAGAAAGTCGTTTTGAATTGAATATGGATGTTTTAAATACTAAAATGTAACTCGTCTAAGATTTAAAATTGAGGTAATTGAATTCAAAAACACCAGCAGGTTACTAACACAATAGCCATAGTGTTAGTATCCTTTACAGACTCGGTATATATATTATACTATGTGAGTTAGCGTTGAATTCGCATTGTCGTAGACTTTATATGATGTTAGCTTCACTATTGCAGGTTTACACATTCGACTAGGAGATTGTACCGTCCTATTGTCCCACATTCTTGACCAAAATATATAGTGGGTGAAGGGCGTAATACCGGCTCCTACTGATGAGTCGCCAGTAAGCACGAAACGAATGTGCATGAGATTATACTTTCCGTTCATGCTGTCTTTGGTTTATCCTTCTGGTCATAACTGAACTAATTTGTTACTAGAATCGCAACACTTAATACATACTTACCTAATACATAATTTCATAATTACTAAAACAAGGGTTAGATGCTATTATCTAGTTAGCAAATGTAAAATAGAAAAAATATCCCCTGATTTGAATTTAAGGATAAACAGGCATGTTTCAAAGTGTGATAAATTGTGTATGTTGCATTTATTATAAGGAAAAAATCGTAACTTAATAATTATATAATACAAAGAGTGATAAATAAACATAACTAGGTTAGATTTTTCATTCAATTGGTTAGTCATAAAATAGTTTTCAAACTATCTAAGCATCATCATATTTGGTTAGTCGTCGAACAACATTGAAAAACTACACGTACGTGTGACTGACGATAGTGTGCTATATTTTTGACGTGTGTTTAAATAAAATTGGATTGGTGTTTACTTCAAGCTCGCAAACTTGTTTTAAAGAATTGTTAACACCACCAGCGCAATCATTGATTGTTTAATTGTATTACATATCTAAACACCATATTGTATTTTAACATTTTGAATATTTATTAATCTTATTTACGAAATGGTGGTATGTTATTGATTTTTCCCCGCTTTGTTTCGCAGAATTGTACAGGCAAATCGAAGTCGAACAGGTAGCAATCATAGGGAGCTGACTGTCTGCAATGGTGAATATCTGGAATTGCTTGACGACTCAAGAAATTGGCACGAGGTTCGAAACTGTCATGGACAATCAGGCTATTGCCCCTACACCATACTGAACAGTGTTGAAGTAACTGTAGCCCCTGAGTCGAACGCCAGTACCAGCAGGGTCACCTATTAGTCTTCTAACGATTTGCAACAGCACAACATCGACCAGCAGAAAAAGTAATATTGACTGACAAATAAGAAGCATTATTCAAAATGGAATGACAACAGTATATAGAAATTTATAAACAGAGAGCAAGTCAATCAGAAAACGAAGCGGTGTGCATTCGATTATTTTATGAAATGATAGCTAAACGAGGATTGGCCCAGTCAACGGTTCTCTAAATTATGTCGAAATTATTAAATATATGGCAAGAAAACTGACTAGAACGCTAGATTTGTACATATGGATAACCATAAACTGACTTATTCGAATTGGCAAATG
Source organism: Eudiplozoon nipponicum (assembly GCA_029291075.1). Taxonomy (NCBI): domain Eukaryota; kingdom Metazoa; phylum Platyhelminthes; class Monogenea; order Mazocraeidea; family Diplozoidae; genus Eudiplozoon; species Eudiplozoon nipponicum. The sequence continues at coordinate 112,798 of JAQBSW010000899.1, read as the reverse complement.
GGATAATACTAGTAAAGGCAGATAAACGATCGAAACACAGACGGTAGTAAAGCTAAGCACTCAGTGCAGAAGAAACATGCTTCGTTATATGAAGAAAGAATGCGCAATTGATATTTAATATATATGAGACAAACTAGAAATGAGACCCCTAAACTGCTCCAGACAGAGAAATATTTGTGACACATTAAATGCTCTAATTTCTCGCAACAGATGTGCCTATTAATTTATTCCCTAAAGTTTAATTTGTAGTCAATGTCGGTCCTATAAAAATTGAAACACCACCATTTCAAAATGTTACCATATTGAGATATGTATGTGAAAAATATCTCATAATGGGATATCTATATTACCTCGAATGCTACTCTAGTATACCTCTAGCAGCGATTTCTTGCCTGCATAATCATTAACGATGTCGCATAAATTTGTTGCATCATGAAACCAAGTCCAAGTGCGGACTAGTATTTTAGAGCTATTTCTGAAGCCAAATCCATTGGCATGCTACAAAAACTGACCTTCGACAGGAATGTTATTGCCTAGCTTGAAATACGTAGTTTTGTTGCAAGTGAATTTCTAACATAAAATACCGGCGTCCTTCAGATTCCCCGTAAGGTATTTGTTCGAGTTCATTGTGAATAAACACGCAGTTTAGCCTGCGATTCTACTTATTCTGTATGCGTAATGCCAAAAGTGAACAGGAAGTTCAGTGATTAACTAATGTATTTTGATACCTATATAACATTATTAATATTATTGATAATAATAGCAGTGATATTAAAAGTCCGCAATTTTACCACGGACGATTTATATTTTTTCCATCATTAAAATTCTTCGCGTTAATACTTTAATGAAATTGTGAAAAAAATCATTCGCCACCTACCAACGTGCTAAGAACAAATATGCGCTCTCTCACTCAGCTGGGACACTCAGAAGAATATTCTTTTTGCAATTGGCCTTTTTGGTTTCAATGAAGGTTTATTCCTTTTTTCGAGCTTTAATGAAACTGTTCGCCTACCAAAGTCAATATTTTAACCTTATTTATCATTTTCTGCACTGAAAGTGCAATTACTTCCTAAAATAGCGTGCTCGTATGGTAATTCATTCTTCGAATCAGCTTCTTCATCTCATTATGATTTTGCACCACAAGTTTCATGTCTCCTAACAAATTATTCATAAATTGAAAATTTCGAAGAAAAATTGCTTTTATTTGCAGAAAATTACGCAATTCAATTTTATGTCTGATTATCGTAAAGCGAATTAAAACTCTTGCTATCGTATTTCATTTGTAATGTTGACGCTTCATTTAATAACTTAATCAAATTTACAATACGTTTACCGATTTAAATGATTGAGGTTTTTGACACTAATTTTCAGTCTGAAAATTGACAATTCATCCAACCACAAGACGCTTCAACTCAATTTGACAATGCACTTGATTAAAAATTAATTTGTGACCATCAAAGGCAACAAGATTCCTCATATATCCAACAAATAACGATTTCATTTGAAGGAAATTCTGGATTCAACTATATATAAATATCAATCGCAGTATATATTTGGTGGCCTTCCTTTTCTTCCATACCTTCCTACGTTATTTTTAACCAGACACGTATAAACTACGTTTTAACGCGCGTTTGTGTGTAAGTGGATGTGTTTCGTGTGTCTACGTGTGTAATTTATTATTTTAATTTTTTATATGAAGGAATCTAATTACTCGATTGAAGTGCTACCTTTTCTGTGTATTAAAAATTACATACATGTATTTCTATTCACATATTGATTTTAAGGCATTTCTGTCAGATTTACTGACGTAGATTTATTGTGTATAACAATTATCTCAATCACATATATATTTCTACGTAGCTCTTGATTTATCTATCTGTATGATCGTTTACTTGCCAGTTATGCACTGGTGAACCTTAATTTTTTATAATGAGTAATCAAATAATGTATTTATTAATCGTCGACGGTATATACATAGTTCGAAAACAGAATTTTACAGTAGCTCTAACATAAACATGAACTGAAATCTGCGTCCGAAGTAATTTTTGCACCTTTTAACATTTGCCTGGGAACTTATCTTGTACACCAATACCTATATAAGTTTAATATTTGCTTGAAAAAATGTAACCACGATATTCAAAGTAAATTATATATATATATATATATATATATATATATACTCTACTATATATATATATATATAAGATAAGATAAATAACCTACTAAGTGGTCTAAATTATCTTGAATTAATGTAATTTGAAACACGTTTGGGCAGTGAGTCGGTTAATAAGATATTGAAATAATTATCTTCGGCATTTTTGCACAATCAACTATTTGGAGACTAAATATTTAGTTAAACAATCTTTCTTTTGTATTGCACAACAATCAAACTGGTGATCCAGTTAATTAGTCAACCTTTCAATTAACTGTATACGATAATTTTACCATATCAATCTGGCTGTGTGTGACAATGGTGCTTTTTACAGCATAAAAACATTCCCTACTAGACAATTAACTCACAGATTTTTAAATGGCGCTCACTTTTTCCATAATTTATATATGTTCTTTAGTTAAGAAGTAGCATTGCGCATTGGCAAAAATTTTTGTCCTTATAACTCCCATCCTTTAAATTTTAACTAAAATCCTCGAAATTTATTTTATTTGTTAGTTAACTGTAAGTGAGATTATTATATTTTTACTATGTCACATTTTATTCCGAAACTCTTAAAGGTCAAATTGATGTCATGTCTCTTGGTTATTTGATTAAATTATTCATTCTGTTTTAAGGTCCATTAGAGCTGAGAAAACCCCTTAATATGCGTTCTTTTGTTAGCTTTGTTGTACTAATTTGTTTTTTCCCTTTTTTGCATTGATTTCACAAATTACATTACGTATACTTCGACTCATTCAATTTGGAATGCTTACTTTGTAATCACTAATAGAATTTACACATTTTGTCTTTACTAAACTCATCTCACTGTAATATAAAATCTTATCCAGTGCAATTTTTAAGCAATTTCTTCGATAGGAACCAACAGCATTTCTGTTAGATGAATCTCGGCATGTTTTACAAAGTTCTTACATATACCGATATCTTCATTTCGTTAGGACAATTCTTTGTTGAACCGCATGGAAAAAGAATAGAGAAAACATTGCACTTAGTTAAGGAAAGAGGCAATATATTCACTATACAAAGACACATGATATTTTTGTTAGGATAAAAATTTTGTTAAATCCTATTTACATAGAACGGAAACTGTTTCATCTCCAAATCAATAACATATTAGTATTCGCACTAGTTTTAATAAATTTCTATGCATAATTATTTCAAATAAAGCTTACATGGTAAAAAATTTCAAATTAAATCATGTCATAATCAGTTTGTCCTAAATCGTCCTCTTCAAAATTAGTGTTTACGGTGGACTTCATACAATTTCGAAATTGAATGCTTGAAATATATTATTAGAAGTACCAGAAATGACCACTTATTATTTCTACCGATTAATAAGGATCTTCAAATTAGAAATCCTGTCGAATTTTTCAGCATGTGAGCTATAATTATGATATAACTATATCTTAAAATGCAGTCATATCAACACATTCCCATAATTATATAAATGGTATTGTGCACCTAACAACGAATTAGTTCAAATAGGACCACAAAGGTATGTCAATTCAGCATGAAAAATGTATGATCTCATGTATACAGGTGTTTCTTGCTTACTGGCGACTCATTGGTAGGAGCCGGTATAACGTGCTTTACCCACTATATATTTTGGTGAGGAACATGGGACAATTTGACGATAAATAGCCTATGTGTATGTATACTCAAGCAGTAAAAGAGTCAGCTTCATACAAATTCTTCGTCAATGCTACTTCACAGCCAACGCTTTATATATATTCTATACAGGTTTTTTAAAGCTCATTAGCTGGGTGGCTTTGAGGGTGTAATAACATCCCTTTCTGATAACCTGGTTCTCAAGAAAATCCATATACTCTGGTCTCAGTTGACATTAATTATCACATTTCGTGGTAATCATGACATCGATCAATGAAGAATATAATATAAATGCTAAAGGAAGTTAAGACTCTTCGGTATGCAAAGTAGATTGAAGAAGAGTCATCACTAAAATTAGCTCAGATAATGGCATTAGTCACTACAATCTTGTCCTTAGCTCTTACCTGGTCGTAGTGAACTCAATTTTCCGTCAGCAAAGGCGGCATCATGTCGCAACTCGTAGTTATATGTCCCATGCAGATGGAACGGTGACATGTCCTCGAACTCTAATCGACCGCATTATTTTAAGCAGATGATATTTATATTCCGTGCATAATGCGAAAGCTTACGAAGAATGTTTTACTTCTTCAACCAATACATTTGGCCATAATTTTCTGGTTGTCATTATCATTATGTTGTTGGCCGTATTCCGTGCGGATAACCGTGAACTGAACACGGCTAAAAATGTACAGATAGCTCTAAAGAACGTCTTCGCTATTGTTGGACCACCTATAGCTACAGCTGATTGCGCAACGAACAAAATCTGGATCACTTTGAAGGAAAACCTTAATCAAGCACTTATGATGCGTCAGTAAAATAAAACGAAAGTGTACATGAAGGTATAAATTTTGTGTACGATGAATTTGGTATGCCTTTTTGTTCCTAAGTTGTTGATAGGTACACAATACATAATTTCATATATATATATATATATATATATATATATATATATATATATATATATATATATATATGTAACTATTGTACTCTCCTTACTTGTTTGTTTATTTGAAAATATAATTTGTCATAGGTTGTCTGATCCATTGTTTGTTACCTGATTTGAGAATCTGTTAATATTATAGTACCTTTCAACTGATTTCCATCTCTAGGCTTGCCTGTGGTGGACCTGCGAGCAATGAAAAAAAGGGCGAAAGCAATTTAAAACGTTGCAAACCAAGTTATGGTGGGTAGACTGATGTTCTGCAACCCTAGATGGTACGACATCTAAGAGAAAAAAATTACTGAGTGTAAAGCTTTCACTAGAAGTAAGACATCTTAGTGATTTTTCTCTGTCTACAAAAAATCATGATTAATGATATAAATAGAATCTGTATACTGTATTGGGCGTCGCACAGGCTAAAACTCGCTTAATCTGCAGTGCCGCGCAAAACAGATCAGCTGCAGATATTTGGAGCTCAAATTATATAAATCATACTTTAATTTACCTTCTTTATTTACAAATCATGTTTACGCATGTCTTCAATGTACGCAATACATTTTATTCGATAGAAATTGAACTTCGTTAACTGGGCCGTTTTCATCTATGTTGAACAATCATCAACAAGTTTCGAGAATTTCCGTGGCCGAAATTTAAACCGGAATACATTCTATTCACAGTCGTGCCCTTATTATGGCGCACTGAATGCAAGTTTCGGTTAAATGCTAACTTTTTCTACTAGAGGTGAGAGCCGCATATCTGATTTTGCTTCCCATATAAATATTTTTCGGTTTAATTCTCGCTAGTCAGTTTGCCGTCGCACTCTGATGATGATCATGGAAGGTCGAAACGCGTCAGTACGTGTGACTGACGATAGTTTTGTTATTTTTTCGACGACTGGTTAAATAAAATGGGATTGGTGTTTACTTCAAGCTCGAAAATTGATTTAATGAATTTGCGTGCAATGCACAGCTTTGGTGGCGTAAATTCTAAGTGTAAAATCTCTGAACAAAATGCAATCTAGTTCTAATCTCGATTGTGGCGCTTCTTGCAAATACTGAAAAGGACGTAATCAGTCAGGTTTATTAATTAAATTTGCTATCTGGTGCATGAAATTAATCCTTCTATTTTATTTTTAATAATATTTCCGGTTTAATCTTTAATGGTAACTTAACTCGCAGCGATAAGGGAAGAGATCATATTTTTCTATGCTTATATAAAAACTAACCTCGGGTGAATTGTAAGGCAGTGCGAAAATTTCCTACAACTATAGACTGTGTGCGTTCATGTAAAAGTTGAATATAAGTTGTCCGCCTATGTTGGAATGTCGTGCATTATAGAAAATAATCCTAACTCCAAATACACACGCACCGGTTAGAGATTTGCACTCACCTTTGCTGGAAAATAAGTTCCTAAATTGACTTTTAATAGATGTTAGTAAACTAAGTCAGACGTATGTCCAAGATGAATTTGAAGATTCTTTGTAAGGGCATTCATGTTGGTTTTATGAAGAAACATCGAACGCACTGTAGATGAAAATTATACCAGCTATGCATTGTGCAGGTTGTTCTATAAATGGCCACCAGAGTTTTGATAACTAATTTTAGATTGCCAAAGCTTAGTGGAATTGATCTGCTTACTCACCTAATGACATTGATAAATATATGAAATTCATTCTTAAGTAGAGAACGATATCTAAACTTGTTTTTTACGGACTAAAATTATGGAAATTGTGGATAAGTTTTAATATATTAATAGCCGGAATGGCTAATAAATTGTCGACTATACAAGCCAATGAGTAGTAATTGTCAGCAAAGTGATGAACGTTCTTATTCATTGTGATATAACCGATCAAATATTTCGTTTTTAACAATGAGTAAACACTTGGAGTATACCTGTTCTTTCCTAACATGTAACATTCATTATAAAACTTTGTCAATATTCAAAATACACGATGTAATCTGAACACTTAAATTCTCAGAAGCTGCATTTCGTGATAAATTGGCAAAAACCGTGTATAAGGATAGTTGTGATAAAACTGGTTGCGTTCCATGTAGAATGAGGATTCCATACCCGATATCTGGCGCCAGTCGGCCATTATTTACCACTTTAAGAATGACATCCGCAACTCGCGCGTATGGCTTATTAATTAGATATAAAAAATATTGTTTTTCTATACCAAAGGCATTGGTCGCCAAGCAGTAAACAGCCTCTTTGATTGATACGCGCTGTGTGGATGAGCTGTACCTAAAAAAAATTCATTCAAAGCTTCTGCAGCCAAATTAACTTCCTATGTCCTGCAAATAAACGTCATCTTTAAATTTCCATCAGTGAACAAGTGAAAGCAAAATGCTGTTCACACTAGAAGGAATGTCGTCGAAATCTAAAAAATGCTTCTTAAGTCAATGTTTTATTATTCAAGGTATTTATGAATTAAATATCAGTATATTGAGCTAAACTAAAAAGTTTAATTCGTTTCCCAATAATTCGTGATGGTTATTCTGCTATATTGTACAATTTGTACGAAAACACTGTGTGAAAATTGTAAATTTTCATAAACATCTGGAGCGCGAAACATGTCAGCTTCCTTCACCAGGCCACGCATTAATCCTATGGGTTTACTCTTTAAAACCAAATAATAAATAAGAACGAGACAACATGTTCTGTCTTATTAATATTGGTAAAAACCCCGCTCCTAGCTACATGAAGCCCAGATGTGAAAAAGCACCTGAAGTCGCTTGTTCGCTATTCTACGATATTTTAGCGTATGCCAAAAATGCCTGATAATTAATTGAATCTGGTAACACGAAAAAAACTTCGTGCCATGACACAAATGTGTTGAATATAAATGTTGACCAGAAAATTTGCTGAAAATACCCTTTTCACTGTTTGAATCTAAAACATCCGCCTTTATTTGCAAGCGGTGTTTTATTGACGCATTTTAACTAAATTTATATCTGGTTTTAAACTTTCTCTTGTTTTATTATCACTACTATAGTTTTATTTATGCTTTTTGAACGGATATTCTCAGGTAAACGTCAGTAGTTGTCCTGTTTTCGAACTTGAATTTCGGTAATTGGCCCTCTCACATTAATAGTTGTCTGAATACCACCAACATTATCATTTTCAGCGTATATGCTTCGGAAAGACTTGAGAAAAAATTGTGATCGAATTTTGATGAATCTGATCCAAAACATCTTTAGATTTTGAGCACACTTCCAAAGATCTGCTTTCTTACCTTCCCTGACTTATGAATCATAGGCACCACTCAGTCTCACTATTCATTTAACAAACTTTCCTTTAAACTTGTTCTACGGCTATCAGACGACTTATTCACTAGTAGTTGTAATACAGACATGATTTAAAGTATCCACGAATTTTTTTCGTGGGTTGACGAATCCCACTCTCAGTTTCACAATGATGCAATTGATCTTCATTTCCAAGTATGCGCTGAGTTCGGTTTCGTGATGGCTGGATGTTGATTCGTCCCATTACTCCAAAGGCTTCCACACTATTCGTTCTAACCACTGAAAATGAAATTCGATCAAATTTTGGTATTTTGACGTTTGGATTCCTCCTTTCAAGTTCCAACTTCAGAAGTTGGTTAACACACATTACACTAAAATAATCAGACCAGAATGAGCACCCAGCCACCATGAAGACGAAATCAGCGCGTACATAGAAATGAGGATCAGTCGGATATTTACGGGAGCAAGAGTACTAATTGACCACCCACGTAAGGTAATCGTGTAGACGGTAAATATGATGATCGCACAACGCAACCACGAACAGCAAAATTAAAGAAATACCGATATGACGTTCAGAAAATAGTGACCCCTCAAGCTAGCGAATACAATCAAGATTACGGGATTTAGTCGTAATTTTGTCATTTATTTGCTTGAAGGTTTGCTCAAATAAACTTTTTTCTTACATTCGCGATCTGCCACTTTGTAATTACCTCAAACTAAGTTTACTTCATAAGATTAACACCGGGATCTTGTACCTTTGTTTGAAGCATCTTTGCATTACTAAAGACCAGTTAACAAAAAGGCTTTATGTAACGCCTTCAAAATAAGCAAATGGTGCTGCCACGATGCAATCCTCGTTGTTATTGTCTACCGTGCATAATTCTTTAGGGCTTGCTACACTTAATTTTTACTAAGCTTTCCATTCTATTTGGCTACCATCACGATTATGAATATTTATACCTGAATATCTATTTCAATTTTAACCAAATCGGCTCGGATTTAGAAGCATTTTTTCGCTGACATTAACAGTGGATAACCATTTTGATGTGAAACACCATATCTGACTTCCAGTTACTTCCATATAACCAGAACAGAAACATTCCAGTTAATTCTCAGAAATCTTATTCTATAAGATCTGAATATAGAAATGCAGCATTCTGTTAAGACATACTATAGGAAAGCCCAAGATTATTCGTTAACGAAGTAAGATAATAGTTTAATTAAATTGTTTTACCAATTCTTAGTGAAAGCTATAACTTAAATTGAAAACAAAACCAAAAGCAAACATGTAGTGATTTTATGAATTCCTCGGGTTCTAGTCTAAACAACAAGATTGAAATCCGTCAAGGATTTGAATAAAATTATTCATTTGTTCGAGTTTCCCTGTATGGAATAATTTGCTTCGTTTTGCAGCAACAGTCAATTAAGTTGATATAGTTTAACATCAGAAAACAATATGTATTTATAACTGGTTAAATACAATGATATCGATTTTTATACCAAGCTTGAAAATTTGATTCGAATAATTGTTATCGTCACATTAACTATCAACGATTGTTTATTTGTAGCGAAAGCTGTATAAAGTTCATTTTATTAAATAAATTTCAGCCAAATATTTTGACATTACACAAACAGCATTTAGTACTTATCTATAAATATATATATATATATATATATATATATGATATTTTATAGATCCCAGTACATGTAAAGACCCTGACTCATTAATTACTTACATATGTCAGTACAATCTAAGAATTGTATAGTGCAGAAAAGGCAATTCATCCAATAGACCAGTTTCGTCCTTATTGAGAACTCATCACGTACTGTGCAAAATTTAACGCGGACAGCGCTCGAAACTGCACACGTCTGCTTCGGAATCTGATGCTCTAACTACTGAGCCACCATGTCGAACACTACACACAATTGTTATCTATATACTACCTAATAATTCTTGGGAAGCTCTTTCTATATATCATCTTTTTAGCACTAAAGTTCCAACTAACCATCCTCTATCAGTCATTATAGATCAGACACCATATTACATGGGAAAGTAATATTGAAATAAAAATTTATATAATTAAACCAACATTCGTTGCACGGGCGGTGATAGCAATTAATTTTGATCAAGGTCGCGATCTTGATATAAGAACCTGGCCCATTTTGTTCATACTTTTGTCAGTAAAATCTAACTATTGTATAGTGGAAAATGCAATTCATCCAGTAGATGGGTTTCATCCTTATTTGGAACTCATCACGTACTTCAGAATTTGCCGTGGACAGGGCTCCAACCTAGGCAAGTCTGCTTCGGGAGCTGGTATTCTAACCACTGAGCCACCCTGTCGTGGCAAATTCTTGACAGCACCTGATGAACTCCCAATAAGGACGAAACCGGTCTATTGGATGAAACAATACTTAGTTTATACTGACAAATGTATGTACGTTATTGGTCAGGTTTTTACATCATAATCGCAACTTTGATTAAAAGTAATTGTTATCACCACCCGCGCAATCAATGTACGTTTAATCAAATGTCTCCCTTTCTGGTAGCCTTCAGTAAGGAAACTGTTTTAAATTGCTTAATTTAAAATTGAAAGGTCCTATCTACTCCGTATTTCTGATCGGTGACTGTACGTGTATTGAACATTTCGAACTTCTCCATTATTGGTAGCTATAATTTTGCATTAATCAGGCATTTTTTTAGCAAAAGAGCATTATTTTCTAATTGGCATCTCTGTAGTCGTCAATAGACTATTTCGGATCGAGAGACCCTTAAAATTAAGATTAAACCTTAATTCTGCATCTTAATCAAATTTTTGTTGTTTTTTATTTAATATTTCATGCGTGCCTTAAGAAATCCTTCTCGAGATATATTTGAAAACTTTATTACTGTTAGGATTAAAATTCTTCCGAACAAATGTGCTTTAACACGTGGGATTGCCAACAAATATTTTTTGAAAATTTTACCTACAATTTTTTCGGAATATTGTCCTTTCCAAACTACCATCATGCTGACAGGATAGCAATAAATCGTGGAAAGAAAAGTCGTTAAATAGAGTGTTCCATGTTCACAATTGAACGTAATATGATGACGTGTGCTATTTTAGTTATTAAACAAGTAATTTATTTCTGCTCATCTTAATTATTTATGATAGAGTTATCAAAGGCACATCTCAAAAATATATGGCTGTATTTTTTTGATCAATTATGCAATTTATTAAAACATCGGCAGCAGAAAAACAATCGAAATGTCAAACAACATTGCTCACGACATTAAAATTTTGCGAATAGCAGTAAATCTCTCTCAACAAGAAAATCAATTTTCTCTGTAAATCCTTCAAAAACAATCAATAACAAGCCTTCATTCCTTATACCTCAACCTAATCCTAAAATGCTTCTTAACGAAGGCAGTTACGTTCAGCGGTCACAAATTTCAATGATATGTGACAGGAGTTCCGCTACTAGGTCTTGTAATTCACATAAAATACCTAGAAACAAAATTTCCAAAGTATAATTTAAAATGTTTCATTTTAATTGACGCATTTAATTATAACAAAGAATGTATATACAATGCAGTGCTGACGGTAAGAAAATGGCTTTTTGCTAACTTTGCTTTGCATACCTGCTTTATCACAAATATGTGCTTCAATACATAGTTTATTTCTAAATTCGTATTACAAACGCATAAAAATGGCTGAACTGAAATTTATACATGATTTCAAATGACTTGGGACGCTACATTTCCATTAGATGCAGCTATGGTGAGGCCTGTGTAAGATGAAACTTTAATTTTGTGGCAATAAACTGTTAATGGCATACGTCATTCAAGACAAACAAAACCAATTAGCACAAGTGTGGCCAGACTGTACATCATGCCAAAGCGATTCAAAGGAGTTGGAACGAGAAATTTGCCGTCATTAAAAAAAATAATATCAACGATCAACACCACACAGAACAAAATGGTGCGAGAACTAAAAATATCATACAGTCGGTACAATTTGAAATGTGAAACAATTGTGCTCTGTCACTTATAATTTCGTAAATTAATTAAATCTGACAAAGAAAAGTAAAAAATGATTTCATTCGACAGAAGAAGTCTAATTGTAAGCGCCCCTGTAGGCAAAACTACCGATTTCCACTGTAAGTCCATTAACACTAACAACCCATCAGTTTCCATACCTACAAGTCATTTAACATTTCGCTTCAATATGTGCTCTGAAGATGTTCAATTCACCTCTAATAGTCAAAATTTCACGCAAGTCCTTTAGGACGTCTACTAGCTGATGCCTAATTGTTCTACCAGGAAATCCAAAAACTGGTACTACTTATTCACAAATACTGTCACACATATTTGAGTTATGTTGATGACACCTTCATAATAATAAATGAAGATGTCGAAACATATGATATGCTTAAAGATTTTAACTACGTGGACCATCGCATTCAGTTTATTTGCGAGTGCGAAAATCCTCAGTCCAACGCATTGTCTTTTCTTGACGTATTGCTACTGAAACACGAAAATGGCAGTCTAAAAAGCAAAATATTTCGTAAGCAGAAATATACTTGATAACACGTCCATTACCACAGCATTGTCCCAATTTAGTAAATAAAAACTTTGATACGCACTTTTTCCAACAGAATAAACGGACTAGAAAAGAAAGGAGTCTGCCTGAACATCCCATTTAAGGGTTATGCAGTTTCCCGAATAGCACAAAAGAAAATTAAAGCGGCATTAATACGCACAATGAATGCAGGTAAACTGCGAGTGTTATTTAAGGTAACACACTCGCCCTTACCGGAAATCAGAGAGAAACAGCCGTTAATGTCGACATCGAATATTATTTACCAATATGCATGTAAGTTGTCGATCAACTTATGTAGGCCGATCGACCAGACAGTTAATTACTCGAATGTGAGAACATTGCAATTTAAATGCCTGTTTCAAATCAAATGATGAATATATGTCTGCAATTGAGCAAGAAATCGTAGAAACCTCACACGTATGTTCTCCGGATTTAGCATTTAAGATAATTACTAAATGCAGTAACAGAAAGGAGTTAGCCACATACTAAGCTTTATGGATAAACAAAATGCAGCGTATTTATGCAAGCAGAAGAAGCATGTTTTGGCATTGAGCTTGGACCGGAGGTGGCGCACGAAATTGATTGGTTGTTCACTTATTTCACACTCTCCATGTTTATATTTATCTATCTTTTTTGTCTTTCAATTTAAATATAAAGAGACGTTCATTTGTATATACTTGAGAAGAATATGAGAAAGAAGCTGTTCTTGTACATGAAAAAAAATCTTTTCATATTCAACATTAAAATGGTACTATGAATTTTATTACGGCTCGCATTCCAAAAGAATAAAAAATCTGTTTTGATAAGTTTCAATGTCAAGGACTGACGGTACTAAAAAATTTGTTTTAGGAAACGAATATTCCTAATTTTTTGTTGAAGTAAACGTGGAGCATAAACAATGGCAAAAAAAATCAATGAAGCAGCTTCCAACCAGAAAAAGATGTATGTCGTTTTACCTATTAAGGAGGACGCATCATCCGAAATATTTACTCGAAGAATTAGAAATTAGTGACTTCTGGGATGCCTAGGAACTATTGATGTTTGGTTGTAAAAAAATGCCTGCTAAATATAAATGTAAAAAATAAGCTTCGTACAATCAAGCAGTCCAAAATTGTGTATCAATTCAAATGCTATAGCTGCTCAGTGTGCTATGAAGGCTGGAAAGATTGAATACCAACAATTCGAATTCAAGAATAATTAAGGCGAATTTAAGCTGACATGGTAGAGAAAGCTTTTGCGATATCTGAACACACTGTTAATAAAAATCAAACAACAAATCATCCGTTTTGTTGGTTTTCTACAAAACAAAGGACGACAAATAATTGCGTACACCGGAAACTGTTGTACGAGATGTTCTTAATCCTCCGAAAAATAAAAAAAGAAGTTCCTACATGATTTGAATATAAACTGGTTAAATGATTGTGCTTCCCTCAGCTCGTTTGTTTCCCGCTACCCGTTTGGGTTGAATTCTGGCGAAAAATATGGCCATTTTAAACTTTGTTGCATAAAGATGCTTCAATAGCTATTTATGCTACAATACATTATTGACTTTTAAATTCAAATCGCGAATGCATAACAATGATGAACTAAAAGTAACACTTAATTAAAATTTCTCTAAATTATTTTGTCAGCTCGAGATAAACTCCAACCACATCGGATCGTAACAATTACATAAAAACTAGCCCCAGACATACGTACTGCCCCGTTTAGACTTTGCAGAACACGACGGTAGGATATTAAAATTCCAATTTGTGGCTCACACCCATAGAAATTTTGCAATCGTTGTACATGAAAGTAAATGTCAGCTGCACAATTTCTATTTATTCACAAACGTAACATTGCGGTAGCTATCACCAAACGCGTACACGTTATGCAATAAAACAGCTCTTGATCGCAAGTGTGGTAATAAATACTTTTTAATTAAAGTTTGCGACCTTGAGATTAACGCTAATGCGGTTGAAAATAAAAAGTCGCATGAGATTGTAAAGCTTCCACCAGTCACACACACTGACTTTTTCCGACGTTTATTGGTCGTCATCAAAATTTTATTGAAAAATGACCAAACTCAATACGCTTATAGGGCATGAAAAACGAGATATGTGAATCTCGTCCTTAATAGTCCCAAATGCATTGTGGTGGATAAAATTTTCGACTCTACAACCACTATGCGTACACTGACATCACACTTTCAGAATTTTTCTACACATATGTTAGTTATACTAATAAATAAATGTTTTCTGATTTGGCGTAAATAGCAAAATTTAAAATGAAGTTTGTGAGCTTTAAATTAATATCAAATTCGTTGTATGCAACTAATCGAAAAACATCGCGGATTTTCTGTGAAATCACGCGTTCTGACTCGCTTCAATTATCCATCGTCATCCGAAGAGTACAACGACAAACTGTCTATCAAGGATCAAAACGCACTTGATATATAAGGTATAGAAAATAAGATATGCGTCTCTCATTTAAAGTAGTCGTGCATACAGTGTACGTGAAACGAAAAGTGTGCAATTCAAATGCGCATTTATGTCTGCAAAAAATAAAGTGTAGCCGAAATTTCGAGTTAAGTTCAACGCATGCGAGATCGTTATTGATTTAAACCGAATATGTAAATTTCCAGGCCTCATAAATGATTTGCAGTTAGATCCTTGTTATTTAGCTTGCCGTCGTGCTCTAATAATTATCATGGCGAGTCAGAAAGCGTCAATACGTGTGACTGATGGTCAATTTGCTGTTGTGCGACTGGTTGCATACTATGTGTTTGGAGGTTATCTCAAGCGCGAAAACTCATAACATCACCGTTGCAATCAATGCTTTTTCTTAAATTGATTAAGAAACAATGCCATATATGTGAGGTATATCGATTTTACATTGAATGACATTAGTAATTTTACAAATTTAAATATTTAAAAATCTTTACTGACGTAATTTATAGAAAAGCCTGACTAGCATATATGGATAAATTGCCGATTTAAGTTAAAGAGGACAAAATTCAGAAAGCAAAAATGGATTGAACCGGGTACTTGTTATAACATCACAGTCACAATTTCTCAAAAAAAAATATTAAACGCAATCTATGCTGCAGAAATAAGCAAATCTGTCCGGACGCATTTCAGCGTCAAGACATGGCGGTGCTTACGACAAATTGTTTTGCTGAGATATCCAGGAAGTTCTATTGAAATAAACAGAAAGCATAAAACCAACGCACTAACTTTGTTAATACGCATTTTAATGTGGATACAGAATCCGAAATATTTTCTGATTAATTTAAAAAGCAGCGCTGTGCTGTATTCCGGATTTAAAACGGATTTTTCTGTTTGCAGAAAAAGTACTTTTAATCGTATATACCAGCGATAAGTCCTCGCAATGGGATAGTTAAATATTGATTATTTTTACGTATACTAAAACTATTCAGTGCGCCTTCATGGTAGGACTGACCGCTTACCTAAGAAACAAATTTAAAGCATTGTGGACTTAATATAGCAGGTAACAAGGGAAGTTATTCTGATATAGTCAAACAAGTTGTTCACCAAAGTGGGATTTCAAACAGGATTGACTCTGAGGGTCACGCAAGCGTTCAATTGCAGCCTTCTCTCTCCGCGATGAAATGAACAAGTAAACTAAGTTGAATATAATTTGGATGATTTCCGTTTGTGTGTGTTTGCCCCTGCATGTTTACCTGTCGCTTCTTGCTTTTTGTGTTTTGATGTGCATAGTCATTTAAACTCATTTGATTTCATAAATTTAGAATCTAAAGTAACAGATACTCCAAATCTGTTAAGAAATTGCGAAAAATGGTCTTTTCAATCGATTTTTATAAATCTGTTTATAGTAAAGTGACGCTTCTATACAAAAATAATTTCGCATTTTACGTTATAAGTGCACAAGAATGGTTTCAGTCAAGTTTATGCAAAATATTTACAAGCTCGTATTTGAATTGAAAACAATATGCATTTCAACCTATAACTTGGTATTTTACTATGTCCTGATTACAATTCTTGGGAATTAATATTTTTCAGTAGATTTCTCTATGTATCCACAAACTGCAGGAAATAAATTATAATATTGAACTTCTAAAAAGAATCTAAAATATAGCACTCCCTAATAGCAGAGAAAGTCGTTTTGAATTGAATATGGATGTTTTAAATACTAAAATGTAACTCGTCTAAGATTTAAAATTGAAGTAATTTGATTCAAACACACCAGCAGGTTACTAACACAATAGCCACAGTGTTAGTATCCTTTACAGACTCGGTATATATATATTATATAGTGTGAGTTAGCGTTGAAGTCGCATTTTCGTAGACTTTATATGATGTTAGCTTCACTATTGCAGGTTTACACATTCCTCTAGTAGATTGTACCGTCCTATTATTCCACATTCTTCGACCAAATATATAGTGGTTAAGGGGCGTAATACCGGCTCCTACAGATGAGTCGCCAGTAAGCACGAAATGAATGTGCATGAGATTATACTTTCCGTTCATGCTGCCTTTGGTTTATCCTTCTGGTCACAACTGAACTAATTTGTTACTAGGTTCGCAACACCTAATACATACTTGCATATATATTAGTTCTTCGCAACAAACAGTATTTAACACCAGCAGATTTTTTTATTGGAGAAAAATTCGCTGAGCAAACAAATTTGCGAACTTGATATAAATACCCGACCTTTTAAGTACATACATTCTCAGTACAAACTAATAATTGAATATTGTAGAAAAGTCAATTCATCCAGAAGACCGGTTTCGTCCCTATTGGGAACTCATCACGTACTGTCCAGAATTTGCCGCGGACAGATCTCGAACATGGTCACGTCTGCTTCGGAATCTGGTGCTCTAGCAACTGAGCTACCCTGCCGAACACTACACTACACAAAATTTTCATTCATATACTAACTAATGTAACTCGGTTAGTTTTTTTTATCTTTTAGGTGGAGCTCTCATGACATCCATTTAGATAAAAATTTCAAGCTAACCATCACCAATCTTTCATTACTGAACAGACACCACACTGCATGTCGAAGTGTTATTGAAATGTACATTCATATAATTAAACGAATATTGGTTGCGCGGGCAGTGATAACATTTACTATGATCAAAGTTGCGATCTTGATATAAACACCTGACCCATTATGTACTTAGATTTTGTCAGCATAAACTAAGACTTGTATAGTGTAGTAAAAGGCAATTCATCCAATAGTCCGGTTTCGTCCTTATTGTGAACTCATCACGTAATGGCTTTGTGCGGAACGCTAAAAGACGTCCACTAAAATCAGTGCCAGAAACTTTGAACAACGACGCTTTCTCGTAGTATCTGCATATGCTCCCACCAATTGCAGCACAGACAACAGTAAGGACGCTTTTTACCCCGACATGTGCCCTTTACTAAAAAGCGCAAGAGGTTAAATAATAGTCTTGGTTAGGCGTGACATGAATTCTCAAAATGGAAACATAAGCGAGGCAGAATTTCATCTAGGTGCCAGATACACCCTAAAATCTATGGGCGCGATGATAAAGGTGATTGTGATTGTTGCATAGCTGCGCGGAGCATAGTCTATAGTTGGGTAGCTGATACTTCAGACATGGTGCAAGACGCTTCACCATGTGGCGTTCTCCAGCATCAGGATAACTGTGGACTGAAATGTAGCACGTGACAATTATTTAACGATAGTGCGGTTATATTTAGGGTTGCCGTTCATTATGAATCCGTTGTAAATTTTCACTTGCATTTTCCGGAACGATAAATAAGAAGAAACGTCAAATAGGTTTGCACAGACTCGAGCAGCCGTCTTTTCAACAAAAATACGAAGATATTTTGAAATGGATATTAACTGATCTGGATGGTAACAAGTTGAACTTGCTATAGAAGAAAATAAGATCCGCTATTCACATTGCAGGTAAAACTGTATGTGACGTTGTTGGCACAACTAGAAATAGTCACTAGATCTCTTAAATTTCTGTAGACATTCTCGAAACTAGGCGCTCAATTCCTGCTAGCTCGGATTATAATAATATCCGTAGATCTATTAGCGCAGTTTAAAGGTCGATCTTGAATTCTTTTGGACCAATAAGTCTAAAGAGATTGGAGAAAAGTTCGCAACAGGTGAATGCCGATTTTTATTCAAATTTATTCGCGCAACAGATAAAATAAAATAAATATTAAGGTAAACAATAAATTATTGTGACAAAAATTTTATAACTGAAAAAATAGGGCGTCTGAATATATAAACTGTATATTAAAAATCGATATTCTTGGCCATCTGCATCCGCCCCGGTCCCCAAATTTATGTATCTATCAACATGGTTGAATTTCAATCTCCAAAAACCATCATAGAAATATGGAATACAATCTTCTCACTTAAGCATGGAAAATCGCTGGGCCTCGATAATTTGCTTAAGGTTGGTGGCGATACGATTATTTCAGCATTGAGATTCTTTTTTCTCACTTAATTAAATAAAAAGACTGTGGCGGTGGCCTGGAGTGTGTCGACAATCATTCTAATCTTCAAAATAGGCATTCGCATATTGTCTGTGATATAAGCATGACTCCAGTCGCATTTGGGCTATTTGCTTTGATTAAATGACGCCGACACAGCATTTTACATGGATCAGAAGAACAAAATAGAATTTGGCCTGGCCAAAATGGCATAGACAACTTATTTCAATTCAAATAAGTACTTAAACTGAAACATAAAAATCGCCAGCCAACGAGAGCTCTTTTGCGACTTCAAGGCTGCATTTGACTCAGGGAATCGCAAAATTTTACTCCATATTACGTCGAAAAGCGGTTTGCCTCTTAAATTAGTTGGCGTAAGGATCTCAAAATTATTATCCGCCAACTATTCTGTCAACGATGGTCTCCGTCTAGGAATATGCGTTTCATTTAATGAGAGACATTTTTCTATTTAGTGGTAGATAAAGCACCATCAAAAGAGTCGGCCGATTCTAGACCTACGCCACACAATTCAGCAGGCTATAGAGCCTCAAAAGCAACCACTAGGATAACAAGATATATCAATTTAACTTAACACATACTGCAAGAAATGTTTAATTATACCCACAACAGCATCCGCATTATCATTATCAAGACCACTAATAAAAACATTAACAGGAGCATCATCAGCAAAAATAGCCGAAACAACACAACGACGACAAGAATAGGAACGTCATGGGTAGCCACTGCAAAAGCATTCGCCATCATCGATTGCAGAAACCATACGCTAGCAATAGAAACCTTATCGGAGATTAATTATTTTAGCTGTTTGAATTGCATTTTTGGAAGCAGTTTATGAGAAATTTACAAACTTTTTGAGCCCATTAATAGATCGCATCAGCTGCCAATTCAAAACATTAGTGTTAGATTAATTCACTACTTTTAACACCATAGAGAAATTAATTGACAAATTAAATTTATAGTGCACAATTAATGAATTTCTACAGATATTTGAATTAAATTTTACACTTATTCGTATGGGGATTTACTGTCACAGGCTTATTCCGCAATTTCTTTGACGACATTATTTCTTTTAGATTCCAGATATAAAAAATGGCTATGCTCCCCTTTCCCACGACTTACTCGCTCACAGTTATGTTGCATTTGAAAGTAATTGATTGAGGGGGGGAGAGACGTTGAATAGCTCAAAAAATTCCATACACAAAATGTTAATTAAATAGGACAGAAATGATAGCGGCTTTAACCTTATCATCTAACGAGAACGTGTAATAGACTGGTCAGCTGAACATCCCATATTGACTTCTATACTTTCCTCGAATTGGCATTCAACAGTAGTTAAACGAATGGGACACACGTACCCTTTGCGTTTCAATTTCTGAATAAAACAAAAAATACCGAATTGCGATATATGAAATATACTTTAGATGATTTCAAATAAAATCTAAGGCATGGTTTCACAACTTGATGAAGCTTCATTTTTTGTCTAACGCGAATCACTCGCTTTTTCGATTCAAAACTATGTCTGTGGGTGTCAGAGTTGCTTATTCGTTGCTAAAACCGTAATTTTATCATGCTTTTCAAACAACGCAGGTCGAATGTCTGCAAGCACTTCGGATCATCGACTCTAAAGGCTAAGTTTATTCATCGAATGATAAAACTGCACGTGCAAATGCATTTGAAACACGACCTGTAAGGCAGAATAGGGTATTCGCGTTTCTCGATAAATGGCGAAGGTTGGAGGAGGCTACTCTAACATTCAGTCTCATCGGTAGCGCCACTGTTAACGATACCGGTACAAAGGAACCATATTATGAGATCGCAGTCAATTTCATCATTCTCTGTGCTAACATACAATAGATCCAGGAAGAAGGAGGTAAACGAATGGCGACACTGCTTCTTGAACTACTTCAATATGATTCTCGACATCATACGAACTTCCTGCTGTCATCGTTGATAAGAGAATCATTCTGTGTAAAAGTCTTGAATTTTCAGTAAAACGGCCTCCGGCTCTACTATCCTCTATTTATGTATCAAGGTATGTCCTAATTTGCGGTTCTCCTTCATTCCGGATTGACACTAGGAAGCAGTAACAGTTTTACAGAGAAAATTGACGCGAAGAATACCAAAAATTGTATGCTATCTAGCTACAACCAAAGTTTGACCTAAAAATTCGACATTGCGTATATTAAAAGAAGTCGAGCGCTTGGTCAAATTGACTACACAGCAATACGATCGAACTTCGAACCGCCCATTATGTCAGTAACGATGTTTACCATCTAGACTAGATTTGATTCGAAGTGGCACACTTCAGAAAACCAGAAAGCAAGTGCGCACAACGGTACAAAAAAGCTGAAAACGGTGTTTACATTAGCTAGCTTACAGGTTTTCGTGGCAATTATGATGCTGGCTTTAAACATCAAATGGGGTTATTAGCGCAGCATTGATAGACACTGGAATCGCAAATCTTAACAAAATAGAAATTAGTAGTGACATATAACAATGAGGAAATAAATTTATACAACAAATAATATAAATAATTATTTGAAATGAAGTAAAAACGTATTTATTGTTTGGTACACAAAATAATTAATGGATCATGATGTATGGAGGGGGGATCTAGATCAGATAAAGATACTCACAAAAGTAACCCACAGAAATTAGGCAATCTAGACCTCTTCACGCATCATTATGGCCGAGTCCGCTTTAAGGCAATGCTAAATCAAAAACACAGCTTCCTTGGAATTTTCAGAGCATCGCGTCATAAATTCGACCGAATCTCGAAGTTAACTAAGTCTGGCTAAGAAAAGGAAGTTAAAGTTATTCTGACAAAAATCTACAACAAGCCCGCTACTGAGATCAAATCGATGCAATATCGCGCAGGGTTTCCAACGAAGAAGTAGAATGCGCATGTTGATCCCACCTTGGAAGACGAGCGGATGCCATCCTTACGTCAAAATCGGTTCACCTTGGTTCTTACGTCGACCTGACACGGGCTGAGGGAATTGGGTTAAAGGCATGCGTAAAACGTGATCAAAACTAGCGAAGATGATGGAGCGTTTGTTGACCGCTCCAAAAAATACGTCAACGTATGTCAGCGTTGCTTATTCATTGTTCGTGACATTAATGGGCTACGCTGCCAAAGTAACAGTGGACGAGTGCCTAAAGACTTGGATTCTAAATAACTAATTTTCACTAATGTATAACAAAGCTTCACTTATATATACACTGAACGTACAACCATCAAAGCAGAGTGAGATACTCGTGTACACATTATATTCTCCTCGTCACTCCCACAGCCTGAGTTATTTATAAAGCAGCCGAGATATGCTAACCTTTCGATTACGTATAAATCTTCACCATGAAGCCGCAGAGTTGACGTGAGTGATTGGTGATCCAGCAGAAGTAAATTACACTTAGAGAATGGGAATTTCCTATCGAAAGACAGAACAACGACTGCTAATAGATATACTAGCGGTCATATATTTATGCCATGTGGTTTGATCCTCGCTAGTCAGTTTGCCGTCGTACTCTGATGATCATCATAGAAGGCAAAAACGCATAAGCACCTGTGACTGACGGTAGTTTTTTTATGTTTTTTCACGACTTGGACTGGAGCCAAACATATAACACGATAGTAACTGTATTCAAGCTTGTGAACTTGCCCTAAAAAACTATCCCTTTTATGTACACACAGTTGTCAGTATAAACTAAGTAGTGCATAGTGTAGAAAAGGAAATTACAAACACTACACAATTCTTAGTTTATACTGACAAATGTATTTACATAAAAGGGTAAGGTGCTTAGATCAAGATTTCAAGCTTTGTTACATTAATTGTTATCATGGCCTACGAAACTTATGTTAAATTAGCTATACCAAGATATTTATCGCATGAATTACGTTTACCATTTTCCAGAAAGAGAGAGTGAGAATAAAGGTGAATCGCTCCAAACAGCCATGGCATCTTCAATCTGTGTATAGCCAATTAGATTTGAATCATGCATATATATATATATATATATATATATATATATATATATATATATATATATATATATATATATATATTCATTGTACCCTTCCTGTGTGCAAAAACAAAAAGAAATTTTATCAGATATAAGAAAATTGTCTTTCGCATGGTCTTCTCAAATATCTACTCATGAACATATCTTTATATATAAGTTGGAAAGCAAAACAAGATAGAAATATGTGAACAAAGCGAGTGTGAAAAATAGAAACCAATCAAATTGCGTGCGTCATATCCAGTTCAAGCTCAGTGCTTGTACGTGCTTCTTCTGCTTACATAAATCCGGCTGCAATTTGTTTATCCATAGGGCTTCGTATGTGGCTAGCTCCCTTTTGTTTTTGCATTTAGTAATTACTTTGAATGCTACGTCTGGAGAACATACGTGCGTTGTTTCGATGATTTGTTGCGCAATAGCAGACGTGTATTCACCATTTGATTTAAAACAGGCGTTCAAGTTTGCAATGTTCTCTGTTGTTAATTAACAGTCAATCCTTCATGATTATATATATATATATATATATATATATATATATATATATATACCTCTCTATATATGAAATACAAAAGTTGATGTTCATGACTGCATAGAAATTGTGTAGCCGAAATTTCCAGTCACGTACAATGTATGCAAGCCTACTAGAGGTGCGAGCCGCATATCTAATTTCGCTTTCCATATATATGCAATGCGGATTGATCCTCGCTAGTCAGTTTGCCGTCGTACTCTGATGATCATCATAGAAGGTCAAAATGCGTCAGTACGTCTGACTGATGGCAATTAATTTTCGTCACTGCATAGAAATTGTGCAGCCGACCTTTCCAGTCAAGTACAATGTATGCGAAACTACTAGAGGTGATTGCCGCAAATCTAAATTTGCTTTTTATATATATAAATTACGGTTTGACCCTCGCAAGTCAGTTTCCAGTTGTTCTCTAAAGATGAACATGGAAGGACGAAACGCGTCAGTACATGTTTAATAACAAAGGAATTGACGTTTACTTCAAGCTCACAAACTTGATTTGAATAAGTGTTACCACCACCCGCGCAATCATTGATTGTTTAGTTGTTCGAGTTTGCTGAAATCTAACTGAGCTTTATTATCCATTTTTCCGTAGAATTTGAGTGCAAATTTTCAATGGGTAAGTGCGTGGCCCAATTGACGGATGATCTATTTCAGTCTACAGTTATCCGGGAGCTGGAGGACGCCATGTGGAGCAAGGTCTTACGCTACGTCTGAAGGTTTTGCTACTTAAATATAATCTATACTCCGCGCAGCTATCCAACAGTCTTTTAACATTGTCATTGCTTTTTGAGCTTAAGGCGTATCTGCCATCTAAAGGGAATTCTGCGTCGCTTAAATCCTACCTTGAGGATTCATCTCACCCAGAACCATATAGCAATGACCTTAGATCGGAGAAAATGAGTCTTTGCAGTCATATATGCAGCAAACAGTTGGATCGTATGCAGATACAACGAAAATATAACGTTGAAAACGTTTTTCTGAATTAATTTTAGCAGGTCCATTTAAGTGTGCCTAAAAAGTTCAGCTGGTTACATAGATTTATTATATTAAACAACCTTCATATCGTAAGCTAAGGACAATGCTAAATCCACAATTTCTGGCTTGAGAAAATTCAGTGGTACCAATAATGCATAGATAAGGTTGTTGCAGCCAGTTCTGTAATGTTCGTAAGATCTCATACTTTGATTTCAGATACGCAACATATATCGATTTCTTATCTATCCAACGCACGTGCTAGAGCTTCTTGTTGCCAAATTAGTTTTAATGACCGCGAATTAAATGCGCCGGCGTGAAAACTTAGCTTATGTTCTATATATGCTAGTTTAATTATACTATTTTAGATATTTGACAAACCGACATTGAGCTCATTTATTTGATCAACATCCATTATATCTATAGCATCTGAAAGTTCATTATTTTTAAAATGAGAAGCAAAATAGCAGAATCGGCAATGACGGCGTCTGCTGTAGCCTCATTTCGCATATACTTTCATCACGAATCAGCATGTAAGGCGATCCCTTTAATCTTGCACGGTGGCCAAGGCAGTATGAATTCATTACTATTCGTAGTATTCATGATAACTGATTATAGGTTGACAGTAGACAAATTAAATAACAGAGATAATAGTACAAAAACCTTATGGGACATTGCAGTATGTTATGCACAATCTTTTTTACATTCTGCTCTACACCTTAACATGAATAAGCAACAGTATAAAGAAACGCAACTCTTCATTTAACGAAACTACATGCATATATAATATTCGAAATGCAAATATTATCAGAACCGACCAAATAAAACATATTTCTCGGCGTATTTCTCGTGAAATGGAATAACAATTATGCATCTAGATGTTGAGTTCAAATAGAGATGTTTATTTAAAAAAATGTAATGCCCAATAGCTTTACAGTAGATTCGAGCCCCGTCCATGGCAAATGCTGGACGGCACGTGATGAGTTCGCAATAAGGAGGAAACCGTTCTACAGGATTAATTGCCTTTTCTACATTATAAAATTCTTAGTTTATACTGGCATATGCAAGTAATTAATGGGTTAGGTGCTTATATCAAGACCGCAACATGGATTATAATAATTGCTATCACCGCCCATGCAACCAATATTCGTTAAATTATATGAATGTTCATTTCAATACCGCTTCCCCAGGTAGTGTGGTGTCTGTTCAATAAATTCGGATTGTGAATGCTTAGTTTGAACTTTGAATCTTAAAGAATGCTGTATGAGCTCCAACTAAAGGAGAGGCTAATCAAGAGAAATTATTATACAGCCTAAAATTGTTTTTAGTGTGCGGCAGGGTGGCTCAGTCGTTGCAGCATCCCATTTCCGAAACAGACGTGCCCGGGTTCGAACCCTGTCCGCGGCATTTTCCGGATAGTACGTGGTAAGTTCCAAATAAGGGCGAAACCAGTCTAAGGGATGAACTAAATGAACATTGGTTGTGCGGGCAGTTAAACAATTAATTAAGTCATGTTTGCTATCTTGATATAAACACCTGCCCCATTATATATATATATATATATATATATTTGTCAGTATAAACAATGCGTTGTATAGTGTAGAAAAGGCAATCCATCCAGTAGACCAGTTTCGTCCTTATTGTGAACTCATCACGTACTGTCCAGAATTTGCCGCGGACAGGGCTCAAGCCTGGGCACGTCTGCTTCAGAATCTGTTGGTTTAACCACTGAGCCACCCTTCCACATACTACAAACAATTTTTACTTATGAATTAACTAAAGTTTCTTGGTGAGCCTCTTCCTCTAGGTGGAGCCTATATAACCTAAAGTTTCAACCATACCCAAGCTATTATTATAGAACAGTCACGAATCTATATCGTATAAAACATTTTATTTATTCTTTTGAAATGCGAGCTTTAATAAAATTCATTGTACCCTTCCTCTGTGCAAAAAAAAATAAATTTTATCAGATATAAGAAAAATATTTTCGCATTGTCTTCTCAAATATCTACTAATGAACATATATAAATTGGAAAGCAAAACAAGATAGAAATATGTGAACATAGGGAGAGTGTGAAAAACGGAAGCCAATCAAATCGCGTGCGTCACATCCAGTTCAAGCTCGATGCTTGTACGTGCTTCTTCTGCTTACATAAATCCGGCTGCAATTTGTTTATCCATAAGACTTTGAATGTGGCTAACTCCCCTTTGCTTTTGCATTTAGTAATTATTTTGAATGCTACGTCTGGAGAACATACGTGCGATGTTTCGATGATGTGTTGCGCAATAGCAGACGTGTATTCACCATTTGATTTCAAACAGGCGTTTAATTTAAAATGTTCTCTCACTCGAGTAATTAACCGTCTGGTCGATCGGCCTACGTAAGTTGATCGACAACTTGCGCATGTATATTGGTAAATAATACTTTATATCGACATTAACGGCTGTTTCTCTTTGATTGCTGGTAAAGGCAAGTGTGTAACCCTAAATAACACTTGTAGTTTAGCTGCATTAAATGTGCGTGTTAATGCTACTTCAATTTTGTTTTGTTCCATTCGGGAAACTGCATCCCCTTAAATTGGATGTTTTGTTAGACTGTTCTCTTTTCTGGCCCATAATACGTCTGTTTCTGTTTAATTCCCCTTTTAATAATGGATTCAATTGATTGTCTGGGATAGCCATTAGACATTAAATCGCTAATTGCTTTATTTTATTCATTTTCTTTAGAATCTTGACTAACCAACCTGTCAATTCTTGAAAAGCAACCACGAACTGTTGATAATTTATATTGAAATGGCACAAAACTGCTGTAATGCAAATACTGTGCAGACCATGTTGGTTTATGGTAAATTGTTCTGTTTAATTTACCATTAGTTTCTTTCTTTAATAGTACATCTAGGAAAGGCAGATAGTCATCTTTCTCGTGCTCTGACGTGAAGCCGATATTCTTATGTGCTTTGTTGAAACTTTGAAGCAATGTTCGTGATTGCGACCTGTTCTTAAGTACAAGAAATATATCATCCACGTACCGTATATATTGAGCACATTTACTTATGCCACTCTTTAATGATGTATTCTCTAGGTGCCCTAGAAAAATCTCAGCCAACAATGAGGATAAGGGGCTTCCCATTGCCACACCATCAGTCTGTTTGTAGATGCTTCCATTAAAACGAAAATTATTACCCCTATTTATCATATTATTATGACACATTTTTATTATTATTAATTTTATTTTTAAACATTATATCTTAAAAGAGTTTAGATAATTTATCCGAGCAATATTTCACTACAGATGTATATAATTTGCATCCACTTGCTCCCCCGCCTACCGTAACCGGTGGTATCGCCTTTAATCAAATAATTTAAAACAATAAAATAAGCATTAGTTAACGTCGAGTGATATCGACGACGTAGAAAATGTGCAGGCTACATACAGTTGAGTTCAACGCGCGGAAACAGCAACTGCCGTACACTAACTGCAACCTCATATAGAATGACATATGGATGTGTGTAATTATTCCTGACTGAATGGTTAACAGTTCTCGCCACATGCGCAAACACGCGACGCACGCCTTTCTAGTTAAACGTGATTAACTGTAATCAAGTCGGACATTCATAAATGCCATTGTGTATCAGGTGTCACGCAGTTAGTAACAAATTAGTTCAGTTGTGACCAGAAGGATAGACCAAAGACAGCATGAACGGAAAGTATAATCTCACGCACATTCGTTTCGTGATGATTCATCAGTAGGAGCCGGTATTACGCCCTATACATATTATATAATTGGTCAAGTAATGTGCGACAATTTGACGGTACAATCTCCTAAACGAATGTGTGAACCTTCAGTAGTGGAACTAACTTCAAACAAAGTCAAATGCGACTTCAAAGCCAACTCATTATATATAAAATAAATACCATACCTATAAAGTGTACCAACATTGTGACTATTGTGTCCGTACCTGATACCAAGGTACATGGTGCTAACACTATGATTGCCGATTCGGTGCATGGTACGAACACAATGGATAGCAATTTATGCTAATGTTCACAAAAATTGAGAAGTACAACTAATTCTGGACACTTGTTTATCCAGTAAATCTATACACTCTGGCCTTGATCGATATCAGTTATCTCATCTAGCGATAGTGATGACATCATTCAATTAAATATATAACAATCACGCACAGTTTGTTGCAGAGAGCTAACATATATGCAATTATGTACTAGGTTTTGCGTACCTCTACAGACTTGGTATATATATATATATATATATATATATATATATATATATATATATATATATATATATATATATATATATATATTACTACTACTTTACTTTACTGCGGCTGACTCCTTTTGGAGGATAAGCCGGCTCCATTGACATTTCATGGAGTTTCTTGGGAATTTGGTACAAATGGTGTCCCCTCACCACTCGGCTTTTTGATCGAGGACGCACCTCTAGCCTTTGCACATCCAAGCGCAGTCTGCAAGGCAGCAGTAAGTTGCATGGTTGCCGGTGGCTGTTGAGAGCTCATTCGCCATTCGGAAGTACGGGGTACTGTCCAGGAGTCCATGTAATCCTGTAGCTGTTGAACCCTTTTGTGGCGGGGAACACACGCCGAGTCATGGTGCCGTCGTCGGGCTCATGTGGTATTTTATAAGAGATCCGATTGCCGGTCGGAAATCCACCACGCCCTGGTGACACCACCGCCATAGCCCCGTTAGCCCATTTACGATCGGCCATCGAAACATGGTTGACACCGTCGTACCACGTTTGTATTCATATATATATATATATATATATATATATATATATAAAAAGGTGAGTTTACGAGCTTGAAGTAAACACTAATCACATTATATTTAACCAGTCGTCGAACAAAGCAAAACTACCGTCAGCCACACGTATTGACGCGTTTAAAACTTCCAGAATCATCATCAGTCTACGATGGCAAGCTGACTAGCGAGGATCAAACTGCAATGCACACATAGAGAAAGCAAAATTAGGCATGCGGCTCTCACCTGTAATAGTCTCGCATACATTGTACTCGACTGGACATTTCGGGTGCACATTTTCTATGCTGTCACGACATTAACTCGCTGCATATTTATAGGTAATAAAACTAAACAATCATTGATCGCGCGGGTGGTGGTAACAATTCATTACATCAAGTTTGCGGGCTTGAAGTAAACACCGATCCCATTGTACTTAAACAGTCTTCGAGCAACATAGCAATAAATAAGTGTAATCCTTTCTTCAGAAAAAGCACCATAAATGGGTACGACCATAGCTCGTTATACAATGTTGAATGGGATCGAGTAAATGAACGCTTCGATTGATGACTTCTTAGAAAACACAGCGGCTCCACGCAGAGAAGCATGAAGCTACGCAGTCGTATTAAGCAGTTTTCACACAAGTAACAGAGTAGACGATCAGGTTCTTCGAAAATTAATTGTTTTATCATGGTCTATACGAAACATCTCAAGAACCAGTGTGATAAGGAAAACTCCGATATGTTACATCGGTCACAGTTTGATCATAAACATATTCTAGCTAACTTTACAAGAGCTCCAGATGACACATACGTTAATAAATTAGTTCAGCCATGACGTCGCCGCGGCACGGCGTTTGAGGGAGACCGCAATCTTAAAAGCAAAATAGCTAACGTATCACTGTAAAAAGTATAATTTTCGCCAAAAAGATAGAGGAAACAACTTGGGCGGTTTGCCTAAAGCAATGGAAAAAACTAAGGTTAAAAACGTTAAACAAATAATTGAGAAAAACAGAACAGGCCATTCTGTGAAGTGAGTTGAAGATTAAAATATCCATCTGAAGACAATTTAACTGTACTGTTACGATTATCTAACAGCTGATAGACTTGACAACGTGAAGCAAAATTTTTAAAAAAAACATGAGTAATTATGAAATGCAATGTGTACAACTTTCCAAAACCCCATATGGAAGAATTAAAACGCAATAAAAATATATGTGAAACGCATCATGATTAACTGTTACATGATGATAAGATTGTGTAAACAGATATCTCCTTACATAGATGAGAAAATATAACGCAAACCTTAGCGCATATGTGAATTCTCACGTGCATGTACGAATTGAAGAATAGTAATATCAAGTGTGCAGGTATTTGCATCACCCAACAAAACAGTAGTCATTTAATCTCAGTGCTTACATGGCTATATTCGCCACCACTGATTGCATAAATGATGATAATAATTGTTTATAAATCAAGTTTGCGGATATGAAATGAACATCAATGGCATTTTTTAAAACTTTGCCTAGAATTTAGAGAGTAAATGATGGTAGTTTTACCACCTTTTTTGGGCGGGGTTCCAAAAAATGAATTGGTGTTAGTTACAATTTTGCAAACTTGGCAAAAAGTGTAGCAATTGGAATAAGACTGTGCAGAACTGAAACAAATTCATGTGACATGTATTGAATTGGCACGATCACAAAACTCAGCACACTTGATCGGATGTGAACATTTAATCGTGAATGCAGATTTTCATCGATTTGCAATAGGAGTCGTTCAATATTCACGGATGAGCAAGTATAATATTTTGAGAAAAAACTACAAAGCAATACATTAATGTGTTCAAAACAGACAAAAACAATGTGCACACGAGGCGCTAGCCCATAGTTTATTGAACACTCAGTTCAGTAACGCCGAGCTATTTTTCACATATTATAACACTCACCTAAAGTCAGGAAAATTTTCTAAACTACAATGTCGAGCACCACGCATGGCTATATAATAAAGTGTTTGAGCGGATAAAAATAAGTTTTCAGGCTTCAGATAAACATCAATTCCAGTAGCACAAACTGGCAATACTGCTGTAAATCGCGCGTACTGACGCGTTTCTGCCTCCCACTGGCACCATCAAAGAGCGACAGCAAACTGACTAACGTGGATCAACGTGCATTGCGTACACAAGGCAAAGAATGTTATGTGTATGACTGCATAGAAAACGCCAATCAGACATCTCCTATCTAGTACAATGTCTGCGCGACCAGAGGTGGTGAGAGTCGCATTTTTAATTTACTTGACTAGTCTTGCTAGCTGGTTCGTTGTCGTGCTCTGATGATCGGCGAAAAAATATTGCAAAAATAAAACCTCTTTGGTCGCGCCTGTGAAGATCATGTACGTATGCATAACACGTGTAGTGACTGATTATTTCTAATAGGAACAGAGGGGTAGGCCAGTCAATCTGGAGCAAAAATATGAACCGGCATTATGCAAAAAACGCAATTAATAAATTGGTCAAGTTATGCGTGAGTTGGATCATACAATTTTATTCATACAGACAAAGCAACGCTTTTTCGGCCCTGTATATATTACACTTTGGATACGCCACATCTCATACAAAAGTAAACTCTACTGAAGTTTTTTTCAATCCGGCCTTTGAATAACCTTTTAATCTTTAAGTCTACTTTGTTTATTTTTCTTATTCGGATCTCTCAATTGAATCTCTTTCTCCGGACGTGTTTAAGCCAAATCTCTTGCCCCGCTATTAAGGATTGTTTTCTGGCAGCATCTTCAAACAAGAAACAGGCAAAACACAGCAACAACGCAAAGTAAACCACTTCTTTCACACGCATCTATTAGTTATTTATAATATTTTTATTAAATTTCTGTTGGCAGTTATCCTATTGTCGTATTCACGTATCACAAATATATATATATATATATATATATATATATATATCATCTGTATATATACCTGCTATTAGCCTTTTTTATATCAAAGAAAAACAAACATGATCAACGAACATACCTTATGACGATAGTTGCGCATATAATCTTAAGTTAAAAATGATTTATCGGTCGTCTAATCGTAAGGAAAATTTTCAAATTAAATCTCACCCTCTTAATAATAATCCTGCAATATTTGTTAATCTTTATAAAGTTACGCTTATATATTATCTCATTTCTTCTATCTATCCTTTATTTTTCACTCTATCGGTGATTCTATAAGTGTTCGACATTTCAAAGCATCGATGTATTCCCTAAACTCTTCTGTTTCAATCGTTAATAGCCAGGTCGAATTAAATGATTACTTCAATTGTGCGGTATTGTAAATTCGCCAGACTTAGCATCATTCAACGCTAACTATTATACCAGTTATAATTAAACCATCTATCGATCAACACTGTCGATTCTTAATCAAAGTTTGTTGATAGCTGAAATACATCTGACCTGACTGATGCAAAACAAAAAATGCATTACAATATTCACGGCCATTATAAAGCATCTAAACAAACTGCCTACTACGGCATTGATGTGTATTATTGCATATATATATATATATATATATATATATATATATATATATATATGTATATATATATATGTGTGTGTGTGTATGTGTGTATGGTGCATATAAATGAGTTTGTATAGAATCAAAAATAGGATGAGCTAAAAGTAATCCGAAAAACAAGAACTACTATAACTAAATATAGCCCGTTGAAGCGTGATTGCTCAATTTGCTTTAAAATTGTATTTAATCTATATCCTGAGCAAACTATCGCAAAATGTCATGCATGTATCCACAGTTTATTGGTAAATAAGTATATATGCGATTGTACCTATATGAATGTGTGCATTGAATACAAAAATTGGACCAACACTAACTGCAATAACTAGAAATAGACGCGCTATAATTGTCTTTTCTATTCTCCTTTCTTCGGAAATGCAGTGATAAATTCTCTTGATAATGGAACAAGAAAATATATTATTCGAAATTTAGGGAATACGATATGAGAAAGAACTTCAATAAAGAGATCCAACTATCTACATAAGCCTATCGAAGGGCGCACTAAATGTCACCTACATTTCGTGCAAAACGCATAGATGATTGCCTTAATAAAACCTGTCATTTTATAAAAATAACGTTTCGTAAATCATGCATTATTCGACTAGAAAGAATAGCATTTATGAAATAGTGCGTTTAAAAACATGATGTTACTCTTTAGCACTTGGCAACCATGAGTGAAAGAACTAACCAACAAAAATGTAAACAAGACTTAACTGTTAAGTGCTAATTTAATGTTTCACTGAACAGCATCTGTAACGAAAATTGCAGGATTTCAAAAGCAGCAACAGTCAAAACAATGGATTTGAACTTGAAGCAGTTACACCAGTGGCAAATCACCAAGTACTTTGGCATAAGGCAATGTGCACTAAATGTCGTGGATATGTTTTCGTTTTAAAATGAGTGCGTTGAGCAATTGATCAATCACAACAATCTGATATTCTAATATGCATGCGTACATTTATTAAACCAACTGGTAAACATTGAAAATTTAGAGTAATTTTCAATTTATCCATGACTTACAAAGCTCCTTAGAGTGTACAATTTAAAATCGGAGGGAATGTGGCGAACACGTAAAGCAATTCACTTAGTCATGGTGAACAACTGAATTATTGCATACGCCTTTTCCTCGTGTTTCGACGTCCCTCACCAAACTGTGCACCGATTTACTTTAGATTGACTCGTTAAAAATATGATTTACTCTCTTATCACTGGATTTTTAATCATATGAAAAAGAAACATGTTTATATACATATATACAAAGGAAAATAATATGTACAACACGAATCGATTGCAACACGTTTTGATATGCATGCAAAAATGTTTACCAAATATGTGTTCATAGAACTGGTCAGAGTTATGGAAAACACGATTGAGTGCGCTTTAAGTCATAGGAGTAGAATGAACAGATGTTTAGCACAATGAAATGATGGAACGTACACGCAGTTTCAAAGTAAACTCATTAAACAAAACACCAAACCTAAACATAATAGAAATAAACTGCCGCGAAATGCATAAAAGCTCCCAAGGTCCTCTTTCTGGTCCGTTTATAAAACTGAGATGAACTCATTAGAATCTTTCGAATTTGCTTCAATTGATGGACGATTGCAACTACAAAAATAGTCATTAAGTTGATGCTTTAAATCACGAAATTACTGATAGATTGGCAAAACCTTGTATGCCGAAATAGTAGTTTTAATTAACGCTGGAGAATGAAGACTAAAATTTCAAGTTTCAAAGCCTGTTAGAGTTGCAAAAACCCTGATTGACCGATAACCAGTTAGGAGATCATACATGATAACTAAAAAAAATAGAAATTTGATACCAGTTAAAAATAGTAGATTTTAAAGACAACGTTTATGCAACTTCAGAACACATACAATCACATAATTTAATCACAAATGGTGGGGATAATTATTTTCA
Source organism: Eudiplozoon nipponicum (assembly GCA_029291075.1). NCBI lineage: Eukaryota > Metazoa > Platyhelminthes > Monogenea > Mazocraeidea > Diplozoidae > Eudiplozoon > Eudiplozoon nipponicum. Next base: position 78,017 of record JAQBSW010000899.1, on the reverse strand, counting down.
TGGCATAATTGATTTAAACACCAATCATAGGTTATTAAAACAATTGCACAACATAGAAAATACTCCGTCAGCTTCATGTTTTCATGCTCTTCAAATTGTCGTAGTCCTGAGTAGAACACAACGAAGAAAACTCTAGCAAGATTAGACTGTGGTGTACATACATTTTTGTAAATGAAATGTGTGTCATTCGTCCACCACACCTCGGCTGCACAAGTTCTGCACTATATATATATATATATATATATATATATATATATATATATTACATACGCCACCCATTCGGTTGACGGCACCATCTCTACCTACCAAACATTGCCTGATCGTTGCAATTTGATGCTCGTTTGTCAGGTTACCATTGGTGATGAATGAGCAAGATCAGAACGCCTCGGTGTGTGCACATGATGATAGATCTGCCATATTATACGGCCCGTTAAAAATAGAATTGATGTTTAGTTCAGGCCTGCACAAGTTATACAAATAGCAATTAGCCCTACTGTTCACCTGGGGATATTCGCAGGTATTGAACTCTTTTCCTGGATCGAATAACCTTCCACCAATTAAAAAGAGCACTATGAATAACGTAAACGTTCGTGCGCAAAAACAACAGTGAAGTTTATCTCATAAAATTACACAACCGAGTGATCCGTGTCTGAAATCGCTACGCAAATCGAAAGTAAAGTTCAAGTAGCCCAAAACTGAAATAAATGCATTTAATCTAAGACAAATTTTAACCGAATGAGAAACAATAAATCGAGGAATATTCTTAAATTTTAAGCATGATTAAACTGAGAACGCATTAATTCAACATTTTGATTAAGGCCAGTTTTTAATCTATCTCAATTTGGATTTTTTTTAAATGACTGGCGTATGAGAGGCGATCGATGTGGTTCAGCATGATTGCTTAATTTTAGCGTGCAACACCAAAGCAAATTCCACACCAACTGCTAACACATTTCTATTAAAAAGAAGCACAACACATACATAAACACGTTTACACATAAAACACACAAGTAAAATTTACAAATTTATATTCTGTTTATGTATGAAGTTTTCATCAGGCGAACTTCAGACAACCATCTGTCCGTTTTTATTTAATCAGACGCACAACATGGCGAAACTACGGTCCGACGCACGTAATGACGTGTTTCGAACTTCCTTCGTCATCGTCAGTGCAAGACGGAAAACAAACTATCGAGGATGAAACCGCAATGCGTATATGTGAAAAGCAAAATTAGATATACAACTCTCACCTCTAGTAGATTTGCATACATTGTACCTGACTGTAAATGTCGGCTAAACAATTTCTATGCAGTCACGAATACCACCTTTATAGCTTTCGCTATATATATATATATATATATATATATATATATATATATAATACAATTAATTAATCAATTATTGCGCGGGTGGTGGTAACAATACTTTAAATCAAGTTTGCGAGCTAGAAGTAAACACCAATCCCATTGTATTTAACCATTCGTCGAACAACATAGCAAAACTACGGTCAGTTGCACGCACTGACGCGTTTAGACCTTCCATGATCACCATCAGAGTACAACGGAAAACTGACTAGCGAGGTTCAAACCACAATGCGTGCATGCGGAAAGCGAACTTAAATATGCGGCTATCACCTCTAGTTAGGCTCGCATGCATTTTGCCTGACTGGAAACGTTGCCTGATGATGACGATAGAGTGCTAAAACGCAACATCATGTGCGACTAACTGTACTATAACTATGATCTTCATTTTTTCTAGAATGACAAAGCGTCTCTCGGCAACGCAGCTACTTTGGATGATAAACTTCTTCTTCTTTCAATATTAATCAAACTTCTTCGCATTGTTATATTACTAGGTTGTGCGACTAATAGTAGGATTGATGTTCAGCTCGTGTCTGAAAACTTGATTAAAATAATTGTTATCAGAACTCGAGCAATCAACGATTGCTTGACAGTCTCTATCGTAGGCAATCTATTTAACATCTATTTAATCTAAACTTACCACATGAATGGCAATAAGTTCCGAGGAAGATGACTGACCATTTGACAATATAATATAGGATAAATTTCAGACTAAAGTTATGCCGCGTGTTAGCAAATATCTCCCAGTTTTGTTAAGGTTAAAAAATCTGCATAAACTAAAAAAACTCCATGACACAAATAAAAGTTAATGCACATTATGTGTAGCAAAGCCTAGCATGAACAACGGAGTGATGCGAATCTGGTTGTCAAAATACACATATCTCCATAAATTAAGTTGACACCGGATGAAGGAACAATAAACACGGAAATGGTAAAATTATTTAAAAAAGGCTTTTGGTCTTATGATTATCACAAAAGATTGAAAGTTAGTAGGTATATTTTTTTACAAACGCTAACAGAACGATTGAATGGGAACAGTCTGATAAGGAGCAGAAACTATAAATGCAAATTTTACAGTTGATCTTGTCAGGCGTGCTAAAAAAATCTGACTATAACTGTAATTGGCAAGCTTGCCTCATTAATGAATGCGCGATAATAATCTGAAATCCGTTAGGCCAAGTCTTATCATTCGAAATAGCCGTGAATTTGAGACACCGTAGCACGCTGATCATATGATCAAAAACACGAACTCTTATCCCTGAACTGAATTAGAGAAACCACTTAGAACATTTAACACGAGGTCAATTTTTACACTTGGCATCACAGCCATTTTCATATTATATAGATTTACTTAAATGACTACATTTCGGATCAGACAATCGCTTATAACTAAGTAGAATAAATAATTAGCACAAACAAACAAATTTAAACTAATATTAGGAATGTAAGTAAGTATCATAATCGGGTAATCGGTGTCAAATTGTATGTTAGAAGGACAACAAAACCCGATTTAATTTGAAAAAAAAGTCTTCTCTGAAAATTGGTTAGTTTAAAGTATGAGCACAAGTAACCTCGTTTAAATTTTTAACAATTTGACAAAAATTTCAAACGCGATTCACCTTCATCATTAAGAATTATTGGCAGTGCTATGTTCAAAAGTGTACAATTGCTAGATCCATTTTAAAATCAAAACCGGAATAGAAGAGGAAAATACGACGAATAGGTAATTAGACAACAGCATGAGTGCACATGAGAATCTAGTCGCGAAATTCAAATAAGAAAGATGACAAAATTTTAAAGACCACATGTTAATCGATCACAGACATATAATGTCAAGTTAGTAAAAAATTTCCTTTTCGACAAAATAAGGTGCTATATATGTACACATACCAACATACGTACATCGTTTGCGTATAGGAAAAATTTTTTAAAAAATTATTTTGATAAAATTGCGATTTTAAAGATTGTCAATGGCGTTATCTCATTAAATAAACACCATCGTTTTTCTAGAAGTAAAACTGCTTCTATGAAACGCAAATTATAATCCACGCGAAACATTTAAAAATCGTTATCATATATGTACACGCACACACACATAAATTACTAAACGCAGACGCCGCTAATTCATTAATCTTAATAAGAAGATTAAGCGAATAGATAATATATAGGTATGAAAGTATGTTTGAAGTATGTATGAAAATTAGTTAAACGAACGTTGGTTGCGCGGGCGGTGATAGGCATTACTTTTAATGAAGGTTGCGATCTTGGTGTAAACACCTGACCTACTATGTACATAAATTTGTCACTATAAATTATAAACTATACAATACCTAGGTTATACTGACAAATGTATGTATATAATGGGTCAGGTGTTTACATCAAGTTGGCAACCTTGATTAAAAGTAATGGAAGTTTGTTCATATAATTTCAAAAATGCAAACCAACATCGGATGAACATAACGTGTATCTGCGTTGACACACAAGCTACATACTCACTACTCTTCACAGTAGTAGCTAGTCGGAGCAAAACACACACGCGCGTCAATATGGCTACACATTCTGTTTGTGTAGACCAGCGGTGCATTGTTGTAGACTACCAGATCATTTCTTCAGCATTACTAGACGAACCAACTGTCGGGTTCGGGCGTAGTTACAGCGACCAACTGACGAGTGGCCAGTTAGAGCATACGATTACATTTTTAGAATAAAGGGTATTGCATAAAACAAATCTTTAAGGCATTTTTGCATTGGTCCACTATCTAATTCGTGATAAGCAATGCGCCAAGGTCGTGACACGTAATGCATATCATCCAAAGACGAAGATGAAATTGACTGAAATGAAATCTCAGTATATAAGTAAATTTTCTTAAGTAGGAAGGCTTACACCCAACCGCTTCTCTACTCTCCAATGGATATATCGGAAAGTTCTGAATGTAAGAGACAAGCCTCTGACCATAGCAAGAAGTAATTAAGAGAAAAAAATGTTAATGAACAAAATATGAGATCGTGCATATGGTAGGAACATGGCGACTCTAAACAATGAAAAAATTTAATCAGCCGATTGAAAAATCAAATAACAACAACAACAACAACAACAAATAACAAATAACAACAATAATAATATTAATACACACATAAATAATAATACAGTACACACAATAATAATAGCTATTAAAGGCGATAGAGTGTGAAGTCCTCAAATATCAAAAATGGTGTATTGTCATTAGCCAATAGAGAAATTTTACCATGCACTAAATCTAGCTTTTGCCACTTCTTTACTTAGAAACGCGTGAGGGAAAACCCTACGTAAAAGCATTAAAAGAAAATGGAAAATAAGCATCTAACAAAAAAACCACAAAGTCAGATTTCGACAGGAGTTCGACTTCATCTCTGGATTTAATATTTTACAATAATTAACGTGTCAAAATTCCATAATGTCTTTCAAAGCTGCCTGCTATATGCCTTCTCTTTATTTTAGGGTGTACCCTAGAATAGCAAGTGTTAAATATTCCACATCGTAAGCATAACTTTCACTATTTTGCACTAATATTTCTATTATTCCAGCAAATAGAGAACGTGTGTGCAGCGTAGAACTTGGTAAGCGCAGAACTACTAATCAAGCAAAAATGAATCCAAAGCCAAATTAGTGGTATTTCTCACAACGAAGGAGAAAACACATTGGACATCAAAAGAGCGGATTGGTCCGAACCACGCTGGCTACTTTGACCAGTGTTTTCTATAATGGAAGCGTCTTGAACAGAAAATTGAAGAACATGGTCCAATAGATCTGGGGTAGAAATATCATCCAGAAGCGTCATGTGATAATCTTCCAAATGATCTGGAGGAATATTTTCTTCAGCGTGAACTGCTGGCGCCTTGACGCTATCTGACACACTAGTGCCAAAAAAATCTACATCACCGTCCAAAGCATTGAGAGTTTCATCTTGATTTACAAGGGGAGTATCTAACTGGGCATAACGTGCGGCATCCGATGCAATCTGTGCAGGATTAGGAGAATCGTGATTGATAATGCCTCTCGAACGCTTTTGCGGCACACAATTAGAAAGAACCTGACTGCGAACTGGTGCAAGTCGCTTCTGAGGCTGAGGTGTCTGTATCCTCCTAAAGACATTTGTATGTTTTTGAGGATTTTTAGAAGCAGTTATAAAGTGAGGGCTGGTATTTGCATTGACATGTTGAACAAAGGGTATTTTAAATTGATTCTGTGTGTTTGGTGTACCCTTCAGTTGTTGAGATGTTGGCGTCATCTGGCAACTTAATTCTTCAGTCGGCCTATTGGATTGATGAATAACACGAATCTGTGTATTACTGGCGCCTGCAGATGGCTTCGATAAATGAGAAACTAAGCAAGATGGAGTTGACAGAAATTCTGAGCACTTTGCCAAAATCTCCGACGACGATTTTGAAGAGGCAAAATCTTTTGTCTGAGTGTTGCTTGCTTGGGTACTCGGCAACTCTTTGTCCGGTAAAGTTAGTGCAAGCAGAGGGCGCTTTAAGTGGGGGAATAGCGGTGGCTGGGCAGAACCGGTGTCCGGGGCTGAGGAACTGACAACATTGGTAGAAACAGGATTAGAATTTGGAATAGTTGTAACCGCAGTAGTTGGTGTACTTGTGGAGCCATGAGAGACGACAGTCGTATTATATGTGTTGAAGTTGTCCATAATTGGCAATTGTATTACACTTTTACTAGGTATTTGAACACCTCGACGTCGTCTTAGAGTGGCTGCCTGTTAGAATACATATTGAAACCGAGAAAAAGAAGTTATTCTTCAAATGAGAAAGTATGGATGAGTGTAGGCTCAAAGAAAAGACATGGCGATATGAATAGAAATAATAGATTTCCTGTGTAAATTGATGACAAAATCGCATTATTTTGAAAAGTTGAGATCACATACATGCATCCATGCATTAGGCATAGACGTCACCAGAAGCAAGATAATATAAAACAAACTGAGCCAATGAGTCATACAAAGTGAGCTTGACCAAAGAAAATAATTCGGTTAACTCAATTGTATCGATAGGAATCGCTACCGATTCCCAACACACTCCATCAACAAGTTTTTAACGTTTCTTGATTTTAAAATTTAAAAAAAAATTAACCTTCATTTTATTATATTAATATAACATTTTATTAGTATCACAGATAGATGGCAATTAAGCGTCGGTTACTAAAGACTGTTGAATTACTGCAGGTGGAGATGATGATGATGATGAAATTCCGCCAGTTGCGTTTGCGGGTTGTTGCTTTGCACTATCAGTTTCACAAAGATCTGATTGAGCAAATTTTTGCTTAAATCTGCTATTGTGAGTATTGTGCTGTGTACAGTGGCCTGACGATGGTGCTGGATATAAGGCACCGAAATGACGCCCGTAAACAAAGATTGTTTAACACCGCATTTTCAATGGTTAGTATGAATGATATTAAAGCCTTCGGAAGAAAGGGACGAATACGCACCCAGCCTGATCGAAGACAAAACAGATGCATACTGGAGAGTGGCGATTAGTCGGATCTTTGTGGAACTGATAGTACAAGGCAACAACCCGCGAAAGCAACTAGCGGAATTTCAGCATATGAAGCTTGCACTGCGCAACAGCCCTTTAGAAAAGATGATGATTGTTGAAAGTTTCATGAATGATTAAATGTCAAAAGAATGGGAAAAAATTGCGAAACTGGATATTTTAAAATAACTCGAACTGTGTTGTGACTAACACAAGCTAAAGTCCAGTTGGCTTATTATTTGAAGATATTTCGACAAACTTCACTAGTTTGTTTTTAAAAGTTTGTGATGATGGGTGAATTGAAGAAGGCAGCCGTCAATGGCTGCCGAAAAATCTTCAAGAAACAAAAAGATGGAATTCCGCCTATGTTAATCACAACACAGATCAGGTAAATATTATTAGTTGACTAAACTAACTTTAAGTTCCAAAAACTTAACTGGAGTAAACTATCTTGGTCATTATATAATAATTTTTAAAAAATAGCATGGAGGAGACATGTGGCTTACTTTTTCGAGTTAAAACAAGTAAATACAAACTATGCGTTAAGTATTGCGTACATCGAATATATAGTGAGTTGGTCCTGAAGTAACATCGAAAAAGGCTTTGTATAAATTGACTATTACTGCTCCAATACACATACGTATAGGAGTTTGCACCGTCGAATTTTCCCACAATTTCGGATCCTGCTGTTGAGTTGCTAGCATACACGAAACACATGTGCACGTGAGGCTAAACACTGTGTTCCTGCTGAAGTTGGCATATTTTTCTGGTACTATTTGAACTATTTTGCGACTAGTTACGTCCTACATATTACATAACTGCATATATATTAGCTTTCCTAAAAACAAAATGCATAAATTTTTAAAGCTTAGTCAAGTAAAGCGATTAGCGTGATACGCATTGTAATGAAAAGGTACGTTCGGGATTACTCTTTAATTTGAACCCAAGAATACACACACACACCAACACTTAAAACCTTTACGCACACTGATAGGCTTTTAGTCAGTCTTTATCTAGGTTGAACCCAAACAGAGCTTAAACCGGAAATGAGATGCGTGGACCAAATTCATACACTTCGTTGATTTCTCGGGTCGCGCCACCATTATGAGCCCTTCCACATGGTTATTGTAAGAGATAAATTAACTCTTTTCGATTGTGTCACAAAAGATGTTATGTTGGGCTGTGATTAATAATCGTGTCCCAGCCAAAATGGTTCATGCACAGCCGTGCAATAGCCAAAAGTTACTAATGTTTCACAGCCGTGCAGGGTGGATAAGCGAAAACAGGCTACTGCAGGCAACTCCAACTCTATATTCGATTCTGCGTCCTTTCCTTCCCCTTCCTCTTCTCAATCATACAATAACTCTCTTTTAGATACTATAAATATGGTTGGTTTAGATCATAACACTGAGCCCAATACTAGGTTGCCAAATATCCAAAATGGTTCTTGTAGACGATCATTCATTAAACCTAAGTTAGGTTTTAACGTAGGCGCATTTAATGTGCGCACATTAAAACAACTTGGACAGCAAGAATCTCTTGCTCGTACGTTGGATAAATTAGAAATCGACATATGTTGCGTATCTGAAACCAGAATACAGGATCCTACGTGTATTACAGAACTAGTTGCACCATCCCTATCCACGCGTTATTGGCTTCGAACATCTGGTTCCACAGAGTTTTCTCAAGCCGGTAAATGGGGCGTTGGTATTGCCCTTAGCGCGCGAGCTGAAGCTTGCTTAATTGAATGGATCCCTTTAAATAGTCGATTGTGTGCGGCACATTTAAATACATCTACTAAAATCAAAGCAAAAACCGTTATCATCGTTGCCTCTTCGTTGTATCTGCATATGCTCCTACCGATTGCAGCACAGAAGAAAGCAAGGACGATTTTTACTCGGAATTAAGCTCCTTACTAATTAAAGCACGAAGTTCGGATATAGTCCTGGTTATGGGTGACATGAATGCTCAAGTTGGTCGCTTAAGCAACACAGAATTTCATTTAGGTGGAAGATACACTCTAAGCTCGACTCGCAACGATAATGGTGAACGGCTTTTGGATAGCTGCGCTGAACATAGACTATATATAAGTAGTACAAATTTCAGACGTAGTGTTAAACGTTGTGCTACATGGCGTCCTCCAGCACCCGGACAACGGTGGAATCAAATAGATCATGTGGCAATTAGTTATAGATCGCGTGGTTGCATCCAGGATTGTCGCTCTTATTGGAACACTTATGTCGACTCGGACCATGCACTTCTCCGTTGTAGATTTGCTCTAAAATTTTCCGGGAAAATAATTAAGAATAAACCCCAAATTGATGTAGGCAAACTCGAACAACCGTCCATCCGACAAAACTATGAAAATATTCTTAAGGCTAATCTAACTGGTCTGAATAGCGAAAATCCGAATATACTTTGGTCCAAGATAAGTTCCACTATGCACAATGCAGGTACTACTGTATGTGGCATAGCAGGCCCCCATAGAAATAATCACTGGCTCTCTGTAAAATCTATGGAGATACTCGAAATAAGGCGCCAAATTCCACCTGGCTCGACTCAAAATAATACCCGTCGCAATATAAGACGCCAACTTAAGCGCAGTCTAAAAGGTGATCTCGAAAACTTTTGGAGCAGAAAGGCTGAAGAAATGGATGTAGCTTTCGCGTAAGGTAACAGTCGCTGTTTGTTCCAACTTATACGCACAACAGGTCCGAGAAAGTTAAAAATTAGCGAAACTATTAATGATAGTAACAAAGAATTAATAACCGATAGAATAAGTCGTCTTGATAGATGGGATGAACACTTCAAAGATCAATTTTTTGGGCACCCGCGTCATTTCCGATCCCCGAAAGCAGGTCTGCATCAACAGTGTGGAATGTTAGTCTCGAAGACCCATCCGAGTTAGAAGTACGCGATGCAATTCTATCTCTTAAACGCCACAAGCCCCGATGATTTGTTTCTAGGAATGTTTAAGGATGGTGGCGATATAATTTCAGGAGCGTTGAACAAACTTTTTCATACTTTATGGAATGAAGAAACCGTACCACTTGATTGGAATGAGTCGGCCATCATTCCCATCTTTAAAAAAGGCAATCGTAATTCGTTCGATAACCATCGTGGTTTAAGCCTGACTCCAGTCGTATCTAGGTTATTTGCTTCGATTGTCCTACATCGTCTTAGCGCATCACATGAATCACATACAAGAGAACAGGCCGGGTTCCGCGCAGGACAAGTTTTTTTAGATAATAGTTTTACGTTAAGGCAAGTTATTGAACAGAGACATTTATATCATCATCCCACAATAGCCGTCTTTCTAGACTTTAAGGGTGCATTTGATTCGGTAGATCGCAGTGTTTTATTCCATATATTGTCAAAAAGCGGTGTGCCTACAAAATTTGTTAATATTATACAAACTCGCTACACAAATACTTCTGGTCGTGTTAAGGTCTACAACGAATTAACGCATAACTTTACATCCAGCAGTGGTGTTCGTCAAGGTTGTCCACTTTCCCCATTTTTTAAAAATTTAGTAATCGATGCTATTATGAACAACACTCTCTCACACATTCAAGATGCTGGAGTTGAAGTTCTCCCAGGCGATAAACTTGTCGATCTTGACTATGCGGGCGATAATCGTACAATTATTCGATAATCAGGATGCTGCCAGGCCACCTTGAATAGATTAACAGACGTTTTTCCGTTTTTCGGTATGAAATTCGCATCCCTCTAAATGTAAGATACTGTTACAGAATCACCAACCATTTACTCCAACATTGCAACTGCAGAATGAAGATCTAGACATAGTCGACAGGTTTACATATCTTGGGAGGTCTATTGATAACGTAGGGAAAATATCCGATGAGGTGAAAATACGGATCGCGAAAGCTAGAGTAGCTTTCTCGAACCTTCGTCATTTATGGAGAAACGCGAATATTTCACTTAGCCTTAAAGGTCGTGTTTACAATGTATCTGTACGCGCAGTCTTACTATACGCTAGTGAAACTTGGCCTCTTAGAGTTGATGATTTGAGGCGCTTACAGGTATTCGATCATCGTTGTTTGAGAAGTATAGCACATGTTGGTTACCAACAACGAATAACTAACGTTGACATCCGTAGACGTATTTTCGTATCTGACAATAAGCGCTCGCCGTTAGAAAAACAAATAAGGCTCCATCAAATTCGTTGGCTCGGTCACGTTTGGCGCATGCCCTCATTTCGATTGCCCAGTAGAACTCTGTTCCCTCATCCAGCACCATTTTGGCGTAAGAAAAAAGGTGGGCAGATTTTGATAAGGCAGAAGCAGTCGAAGTCACTTACATCCAAATCGGGTAGTATAGAAACCACTCGTCTGACAGGATGGGGTTCTCGTGCGCATCATTGTTCTTGGTTAGAAACCCTTAGCGATATGGCATCGAATCGAGCTCAGTGGCGATCTTGTTGCAGATGTCTATTAGAATCTTCTTCGTAACTGTCTTTTCTTAGTAGGGCAAAGTTAGCTGTGAGGTTTGGTTTGTTTATGACGTGATACAGTGAAATCCGCAAGGAAGATGTATTGCTGATGTTGCCTTGCGCGAATGCTAACTTGGCCATAACGGTGTTGTGGAGAGATTTAGTTTGCCTCATTTCTGTTAGTTATCCTGATAAATTTATTCCTTCTCTCTCTCTCTCTTGTAAATCTCACTAATAATTTGTGTAAAATATTACTTCTGTTTTTATTACTTATGGTTATATGGCAGTGAAACATTAGTCACTTTAGACATTTTCTATGGCTGGACTTGATGATATATATAATACGATCACAATCAAAATTGAAACGGGAAGTTTAAATATGAAAACATCGAATTGCGCATAAAGGTGTACAAATGGAGAGGAAGAAGCTTATTTCAAACTCTTTGCTCGTTTTGATTTTCTGTATATTTTTCCTTTCAGTATATGCATACTTTTATTTGTATATGGCTAATTAGAATAACATTTTTTATCTATGCACATAGACATGGTGCAATGTGCATATTAAAGTGTTTTTAAGCTAAAAAGGAATGCTAATTTTTGATCATTTTTTCAGTTTACCTGTCCAGTCCCTTGCAGGGCAGTTGCCAATTTACACGAGATTTGAGAAAATGGACGCCTACCGCTTATGTAATTTACGGAATCGTTCACCTCCAACGGCTGCCCACTGACTGATTCATTCTGTAGTTTTGACACAGAGTTATCAACTATAACATTAGAATTGGTTTCCATATGTTCTGCTTGTTTGCTACATTTAGCAGACATTTTCCGCTTGGCTTGGAGGGTTTTATCCAGATTAACATGCAGACTTTTCTGACTGCCTAGTTTGCGGAAAGCAAATGATTGATTGTTCAAATCGGCATCGAAATTCAAAAAATCTTTTAATGATCCGCCATAACAAAAGCTATCCGTATTAATTGGAAACTGGCATTGCTGGGTTGTTGTGCCATCACCAGGCGATGCAGACAGAAGTCGTTGCTTAGTTTCTTCAATGCTATCGCCAAATTCGTCGTCATGATTAATATCGATATTGGAGGCTTCAGCCTCAAATCCAGCTGCTTTCAGCGCCAATTCTGTGTCGTCCGTCGGTGTGATTGATCGGTTATCGCCTATTAGCTCAATAGTGTCGACCGACGATTCACCATCATCGGCTGGCAAATCGACAAATACCCCAATCTGAATTTAGTTAAGGAAAATAATGATAAGCAAATCCGGTTGATATGTATAGATGGCCAGATTGTGATAGCTGCACGCAATAGCATACATCCAAAAGCACATCGTTTGCACGACTACCTATGCGAGTTTATATTTGATGTATTTTATTTGTAACTCATAAACACATATTAAACAAATTGGTTCAGTTGTGACCAGAAGGATAAACCAAAAGCAGCATGAACGGAAAGTATAATCTCATGCACATTCGTTTCGTGCTTACTGGCGAATCATCGGTAGGAGCCGGTATTACGCCCTTTAACCACTATATATTTGGTAGAAGAATGTGGAATAATAGGACAGTACAATCTCATAGACGAATGTGTAAACCTGTAATAGTGAAGCTAACATAATCTGAAGTCAACGACAATACGACTTCAATGCTAACTCAACCTATATAATATATATACGGAGTCTGTAAAGGATACTAACACTATGGCCATTGTGTTAGTAACTGATACCTTTTTTAAATCGATGAGTAACCGGATACTAACACTATGGTTTCCGAGTCGGTACATGACACCAACCTGATGGATATAAATTTATGCTAAAGTTCACCCAAAATGAGAATAACAACAATTTCCGAACACCTGTTACTCCAGTTAAACCATACACTCTGGCCTTCATCGATATCAGTTATCACATTTCGCGATAGGCATGACATCATTCAATTCAATATATTACAGTTAAATACTGTTTGTTGCGAAGAACTAATATATATGCAAGTATGTATTAGGTTTTGCGAACCTAGTAATAAATTAGTTCAGTTGTGACCAGAAGGATAAACCAAAGGCAGCATGAACGGAAAGTATAATCTCATGCACATTCGTTTCGTGCTTACTGGCGTCTCATCAGTAGGAGCCGGTATTACGCCCTTTAACCACTATATATTCGGTAGAAGAATGTGGAATAATAGGACGGTACAATCTCCTAGACGAATGTGTAAGCCTGTAATAGTGAAGCTAACATAATCTGAAGTCAACGACAATACGACTTCAATGCTAACTCACACTATATAATATATATACCGGGTCTGTAAAGGATACTAACACTATGGCTATTGTGTTAGTAACTGATACCTTTTTTGAAATCGATGAGTGCCGGATACTAACACTATGGTTTCCGAGTCGGTACATGATACGAACCTGATGGATATAAATTTATGCTAAAGTTCACCCAAATTGAGAATTACAACAATTTCCGAACACCTGTTACTCCAGTTAAACCCTACACTCTGGCCTTCATCAATATCAGTTATCACATTTCGCAGTAAGCATGACATCAATCAATTCAATATATTACAGTTAAATACTGTTTGTTGCGAAGAGCTAATATATATGCAAGTATGTATTAGGTTTTGCGAACCTAGTAACAAAATAGTTCAGTTGTGACCAGAAGGATAAACCAAAGGCAGCATGAACGGAAAGTATAATCTCATGCACATTCGTTTCGTGCTTACTGGCGACTCATCAGTAGGAGCCGGTATTACGCCCTTTAACCACTATATATTTGGGTGAGGAATGTCGGACAATAGGAAGTTACAATCTACTAGATGAATGTTTAAACCTGCAGTAGTGAAGCTAACATCATATAAAGTCTCGTCAATGCGATTTCAATGCTAACTCGTTCTATATAATATATATACCTAGTCTGTAAAGGATACTGACACTATGGCTATTGTGTCAGTAACCGATACTAATATTATAGTACCGAAAAGGTACATGGTACTAACACTATGATTGCTGAGTCGGTACATAGTATCAACATTACTGATATCAATGTATGCCATAGTTCACCGAATCACAACTATTTCTGAACACATGTCACTTCAGTAAATCCATACATCTAATACATACTTGCATATATATTAGTTCTCCGCAAAAAAGATTTACTGGAGTATCACGTTTTCAGAAATAGCTGTAATTCTCAAATTTGTTGAACTATAGCATACATTGATATCCATCATGTTGGTAGCATGTATCGACTCAGTAACCAAAGTGTTAGTGCCATGTACATTTCGGTAATATAATGTTGGTATCGGTTACTGACAAAATAGCCACAGTGTTAGTATCCTTTACAGACTATGTATATATATATATATATATATATATATATATATATATATATATATATATATATATATATATATATATATATTAAGAGTGAGTTAGCGTTGAAGTCGCATTGTTGTAGACTATATGATGTTAGCTTCACTACTGCAGGTTTACACATTCGTCTAGGAGATTGTACCATCCTATTATCCCACATTCTTCACCCAAATATATAGTGGTTAAAGGGCGTAATACCGGCTCCTACTGATGAGTCGCCAGTAAGCACGAAACGAATGTGCATGAGATTATACTTTCCGTTCATGCTGCCTTTGGTTTATCCTTCTGGTCAGAACTGAACTAATTTGTTACTAGATTCGCAGCACCTAATACATACTTGCATATATATTAGTTCTACGCAACAAACAGTATTTAAATGTCACAAATTAAACGCATGTGATTAATTAATTTTTTCAACATGCATCAACAGGAAGTATTTATTCAGTGTGGTCTGGAGTCAAATGCCAGAAACTGATATAACTCAAAGATTATGCATAATGATGAACAGTGGCTGCCATCAATGAATGTGTCCGTTTATAGTCTTTGGTTTAGACACAACATGCAAAATCATGCCAAATGTCGGCGTGATGAAATATCAAAGAATTAAATAAGCAGTGTGAGCCAACAGCAAGGATAATACTTTAATCACCATTTGGCTTCAATAAACGATTTTTTTGTTATTTAATTATTTGCAATGCGTTTAGGCGACCATTATTTAAGCCCCCTAGTAAAGGGCGAAGGCCACTCTCTTGTTAAATTTCTGATGAATCAGATTCATGTAAACCACACAGTGAGCAAATTTTCTTAGTTATGTTACCCAGTTTCATCGGTAGTATTAACTATGTAGTTATAGACAATACTACTGAGGATTCAATATGGTGCGCGATTATAGATGCTTTTCAACAAGTGAACAGACACTAAATTAAGTAGAAACGGTACCACCAAACGTCGTTCGAAACATGCCAAATTAATTCACAAATTTGTGGTAAAACTGTACAGAATGCCGACATTAGACCAATTATATAAATGATCAATATTCCAATCTGTCGGGCGAACTAAAAACAATCTGAAAAGTTAATAAAAATGAAAATTAAAAAAAAATGCATTCGCGACTCCTTCGTTTTCGTGAATAAAGTGAAATAGAAAACTGTCAAAGGTACGAAAATTTTTACGTAAAAATCGGTTTTGAATCATTCCTGTTATATACTGAACTGGGGTAGCTAGATAGAAATTCAAGCATTAAGAGGTTCACAATTAATTTCATATAAGGAAAAGACAAACCAGAAACTTTAGTTGGTATATGAATTCAAACTGCGGGTACCAAACGGCAAGGGTGGTGGTGGTGGTGGTAGATCCCGAAGCCAACCTGATCTCGGTTCGAGTACTGTTCGCGGTAAATATAAATTAATTTACTGATATTTATGTATATATATATATATATATATATATATATATATATATTGAACTCACCAGTTTGATTTAAATACTTGTTATAACCGCCCACGCATTCAACGTTCGTTTGATTATTTAATGTCCAATTCAATACCAATTCCAGACAGAGTGTGTGTATTCGAGTGGCTAATTGGAATTTTATATCTACATAGATTCAATGAAGGTTCCACTTGAATGGAAGGCTGACCAAAAATATAAGTTAGTAAATAACAGAAAATTTTGTAGCATGCAGCAGTGGATAGAGTCATAGACACCGAAGCAAATAAGCCAAGATTCAAGGCCTGTCTGCGGAAAATTCTGAATAATGCTTGAAGGGTTTTCAACAAAGACGTTTCTAGTCTAGTGGATGAAGTACCCTTGTTATCTGATGCAATGTTTAGTTCATACTGGCAATATATATATATATATATATATATATATATATATATATAATATTAACAATAGATAAATAATAATATTTTAAATGCAAACATAACATATCAAACAACATTGCCACACAAAAATTTATCATTGATGCTTATAAGTGACGCTGCAATTAAGGCTATATTTACTTCACATTTCAATTTAAATTAAGTGCTAACAACGCGTTATAAATTGTCGACAACAAAAGCAGTCACAAAACTGCACTGATCAGCAATGAGGCCGAAGAAATTAAATGTACGCACATTTCTAGAAGCGCAAATTACGTAGAAATCTTTTCATGCCATCTGGTAGCATAAAGAGAAATCTAGCTGAAAAAGAAGCATACCAAAAATTTGCATAGCTAAACTAAATTCCAGTACTCAACAGTAGGTTAATAGAATATCGATTGAAAATTAATTGAATCTCACAAATCAAGATCGATTATGATATTTTAGAACACAGCAAGAAGCTGGGATTTGACAGAGATGCCTTCAGCAAATTTACTGGAAATCGAGTATGATACACGCCGGTTTGCGCATCCGCTAAAATCTTACAAGGAATAAAAAGTACATTGAAGAAGATCTCTGCGAAGAGTGGTACATCAACGTCGAATACTGATTCATACAGAACCTCGTACAGTCCACATGAAGTGCAACGCCAAAAATCACCATTTTACGCGAACGCATGGGTCGGCTAAAACCTCGCGTCCGCAGGTTTGGGCGTTCAAAACGACCTCTATTTATTTAAAATTGTGTGTAGATGGCGCGGCTGAATGCCCGTTATTTTTAAATCTTGCCAATTTACGTAAATCAGCAATATGCTATATTTCCTAGTATACAGAAACCAATATCTATGAAACGGACTGAGGCTACCTAGATCACAGAAATACTACGTGATATGGCAACGAATCGTGAAAAGTACCGACCTTGTTGCAGACTTCTAGAAGTCATCTGCTTCACTGTGTTGTCTTTTATTACAAGGTTAGTCCTCGTTTATGAAACAGTATGGTGAAAGCCACAAGGAAGCGTAAAGACAATGTCACCTTGTTTTGAACATGCCAAAGCAAACTCATTTGTAAGTTTTTTCGTGGGAGGCCTCTCCATTTAGAATATACCCACATCTTCATTGGGCGTTAATCCAGTCTAATTTAGAGGGATTTCTCATTTCAAATGATTAATTGAATGATGACTTATATGCTTTTAAAATTTAATTTATATTATTTAAATCAAGTTTGGGGTCTTGTAAACACCAGTTCCATTACATACATAAATTCGTCAGTATAAACTAAGCATTTTATAATGTAGAATAGGCAATTCACCAATTAGACCGGTCTCGTCTTTATTGGACACTCAACAAGTACTGTCCAGTATTGGATGCGAACAGGGCTCGAACACGAACACATCTTCTTCAGAATCTGTTTCTCTAACCAATGAACCACCCTTCCACATTATAGTAAATTCATTCAGTAGTGTGATATCGTCCGTACCGGGAACTCATCACTTACACTCCAGAATTTTAATTTTATCTTCAGTTTCATTTAGCAATCGTCAGGTTGTTTGTGGTTAATTTTTTGTTGATTAGTGAGAGCGAGCGGACATGTCTAAGTGTGTGTAGGAGTCACTCCGGTATCTATGAACTGAGTTTTGATATTGCATATGCCAATTATTCTCTCAAACTTTGTCTTTCGTGTTTCAATGTGTATATATTATTTTGTCTTTTGGTGACAGCGCAGTGTACAGATCGCAGAATTGAACAATCATTTTATTGTGCAATCAATGGCATTATTAGGGATGATAGTGATGCCGTTTGTCCAGCTGATTATCCTATAATTTGTTGCCAGTCCACTCGAGTAAAATATCACGTTGTTCAAATTTATGAATTTTAAGGCGAAGTGTTTCTCGTTTAATATAAAGTTATTATGATTATTCTTGAAATAAACCAGATACTATCCCAAATGTAACTAAAATATAATTAAAGCACGTGTATCAAAAACAAACTTGGTCTACTAAATGAGTTGTATTAATCATATCATGGTATGCTTCGTTTATGGCAAAATATATATATATATATATATATATATTTATATATATATATATATATATATATATATATATGTATATATCATCATGTCCTGCCACAAAAAAGTCAAAAGTGACGGCCATATACCCATAAGGATTGAAAAAAAGTGAATTTAGACAAATTATTAGTGAGATTTACGAGAGAGAGAGAGAGAGAGAGAGAAAGAATACCTTGCTACTATGAGTAAATTTATCAGGATAACTCACAGAAATGAGGCAAACTAAACCTCTCCACAACACCATTATGGCCAAGTTAGCATTCGGGCAAGGCGACATCAGCAATACAATAGAATATATATATATATATATATATATATATATATATATATATATATATATATATATATATATATTCTCAATAGGCCCATTGTTATAAACTTTAAAAAAAATCATATTTCTAGAAACCAATTTATTTTAAACTAAAAAACAAAAAACTCACTTCATCACTCAAAAGAGGTGTTGACTCCATCGAAGTAAAAATTCCACTAAAAGGTACTGAACAAATGTCTGACATAGCATCTGCAACAGATGTTACAACTGCGTCCTCAGATTGCATTTCCGCCAAGTTTTTGAGACTTTTATCAACTGGGAGATCAACACCAGTCTTTGAATTAGTATTTACCTCGGAGTCATCATCCACAACAGCCTCACTTTCAAACATGTGAGAATTGTAAGGTGCTTCGCGGTCCTCTTCATCCTCATTGTTTTTTTCATTATTTTCGTCAGAGTTAAATGAACTTGCTAAAGACATCAACCTGCGTTGGTCATTATCGTAAAAGTTTACAGCCTGAAACGGATAACTCGGAACTAAAAAATTATCAGTGTGAATATCGTCATGAAGAATCTCATTATAATCCATTTCGTCACCATTATAATCTAACTTGTAAAAATTAAAATCCTGAAGTTCAAGTGGAAGCACCCGATTATGATTCCTATACTGAGCTAAGCGATGGTCACCCAAACTTGCAGGTCGCGACAAGAGTAGTGATGTGCTGAGCGACGTCGAGTCATTCGCTTCGATATTTGCCTCCTTGTTCTCATGTCCTTTTTTAAAATTTCTTAATGATTCTCCATCGAATTGTGTGTGGTAGGCGTCAATGTCAGACACGGATAAACGCTGGCTCGTTTCGCCCGGACTACTATTTAGAGATGCCGCATCGACATTACGGAGCAGGAGCAAAGGCGATGTAGCCAATCCTTCGTCATTAATGTTCAAATGTGGCGTATTAGTAAAATTAGTTTGTGCGTGGCTGACACTGTTCGAAATAGCAGTGGGTGCTAACTGAATCATTTTGCCATCTTCTGACACAAAGATCGGTGTCATCGATTTGATATTTGGCAAGGAATTAATTATATTAGTCGAAATCGAGGTTGGTGAGCCCTTCCAAGCTAGACTATTGATCCCTGTGCGTGAAGTGGATCCAGTTCGAACAAGTTCACCGGTGAGAACCGGTGGTGAGAAGTCGCTGGTTTGAAGGAGCTTGCTTGTTTGTTGACTATCAATATGATTTAAAAAATTTGTAGACGTGTTGACTGACGTCACTTTTGTTGCCGGTTTGACATGAATACTGTTTTTTGCAGATTCGGCCGTGATTGTTATTGGGGTTCTCGATGCAGTTGTGTAACGTGCCACGCTTGATGAGGGCAAAGGGATCAATCTTACCTAAAAACAAATCATAACAAAAATCAAACTTAATACCGCAAATTTGATCAGAAGAAAATTCAACGCACAAAGTTATACATCAGGAGCTCACTATAAAAGTAGTTGACGACTTGGAAAAATTTTGTGAAGTGACGGGAAACAAAAGCAAAATCAAGATTGGCAACGAAGCTTTTCGTATAATTTTAAGATATGGTAAACCAAATAATTATACACATATATCGCGAAAATTTTGTGTAGTGCCATCATCAAATTTAACATATCCACAACTGTCTTTCATGGTTAGTCCATTTGCAGTCCTGCAGTAATCTGTTCGATCCTTATTTCTAGGTACATATCATGTCAATTTCCTTGACGGCCGAGTTCGGAATGATCTCGTCACAACAAAATTATTATTATCTATTGAAAATGTATTATCAATTATTGACAATTGTTGGACAATATTTTGTTACAAAATATACAGTACCTCTATCGCCCCTACTATAGCACTCAGTACAACTAATCACAAAATAAAGATTCGGGAAAATGTGGAAAACTCGTTCCATACAGATTATTTAGATGTATTTATTTTTTATTCAGAAAAGAATATTCTAAGGCCGTAAATACACGACACACACACACATACACACACACACATATATATATATATATATATATATATATATATATATATATATATATATTCTAAAACATAGAAGAATCATTCAGAATTCTATCAATCCACTAAAGAAATACCCAATTCAGGGTTTACGAAATCCCAACCTGGACAATCAGCTAGGGAGAGGAGGATAATAAAACTACCGAAATATTACGGTATCGTGCTGATATCAACTAATTAAATTGAAATTAAATTTCAGAAACATAAACTTTATTGTATTCAACCATTCGAACAACATGGAACATTACCGTCAGTCACACGCATGGATGCATTTCGGCTTTCTACGATCAACATGATAGAACGACAACAAACTGACTAGCAAGGATCATGGCGAAGAGCATATTTAAGCCATTCAATATTAGATGTGCGCTCTCACCTTTAGCTATCGAGCATATATATTGAACTTGACTGGAAATGTTGGATGCAAAATTTCGATGTAATTACGAAATTTAATTTTCCTGAAGCTTTCGCAAAATGTGAAGGTTTTGCAATTAAGAAAGCATTAATTGCACGTGTTATAACTATAAGTTAATTAAACTTTGCGAGCTTCATATTAACGCCAATCCTATTATAACTAACCGTACGTACAACGTAGCAAAACTTTAAATCAAGTTTGCGAGCTTGAAGTAAACACCAATCCCATTTTATTTAACCATTCGTCGAACAACATAACAAAACTACCGCCAGTTTTGTTACGTTGTTCGACGATTGGTTAAATAAAATGGGTATGGTGTTTACTTCAAGCTCGCAAACCTGATTAAAAGAACTGTTACCACCACCTGCGCAATCAACTATTGTTAAACGTAGCAAAACAATCGTCAGTCACAAGCATTTGCACCTTCAAATTGACATGCTAAATAAGGATTTTATAAATGGTTTAACTTTCTATCTATGTTTGTTGAAAATATTAGCTCTATGCTGCACAACAATAAATAAAATGACGCAAGTGATTGATTTCCCAATAGCTGGGCTATTAAAGCATTTTACCTCAAGATGGCATGTGACGCGTCCAAGCTACCATTGGCACGCTGCTTTGTTAGTACGGAACCGTGATTTGAAAATATTAGTCCTATAATACACGGCAACCAATTAAATTACACAAGTGATTGAATTCTCGATGGTTGCGTAACTAAAGCATTTGAACTTCAGGTGGTCTCATTGGCCGTAGCTACTACTGGTGGATACCTATTTATAACGAAACCATACTTGAATAGATGCTTGAACTTACGATTTAAGGTTGATGAAAAAATAAAAATAAAATTCATTGTTATGCGGCACTGAAGAATTCACACGATATGCTGGTGTACAGTTGTGTGTAAGTAGTAAATAATTATGAATAATTGGTTTAGCAGCAGCATTAGAAGTATAAAAAAATGTATTAGCAGCAGCACGTTTGATAGCTTAGAAGTGTGATTTATCATGCCTCTGAATCGGCTTCATAAAAATGTGCAACCGTCGAAGTCATGAAAAATTTCAGTGGACACAGAATTCAGCAAAATTTCTCAGCTTGTCACGAGTTAAAATTAAGTAATTATTGCATCTAAAGAATAAAATTATTTCATTAAAATCCGTCAAGTTTGTAGCTCACCTTTGGCTGCAACAGACGCGGTTGAAGAGGACGCTTAGCGGGAGGTACTCTTTTAGTTTGATTACCACCAGGTCTAGCAGGTGTATCATCAGTTACCCTATTAGTATTGTTCAGAGCAGAAATTGTAGCGGTGGTTGCAGGTGTAGTTGTCGACGTAGCTAAACCGGAGCTTACTGCAAGATTTTTAAAAGACTTAACTGGAATTAGAGCTTTTCCACCTTTCTGCACCAATGTAAACTGCTTCTGATTGACTGTACCGCCTTTCACAGAAGTGGAAGATGTAGATAAAAGTGTACTACCATCTGTTCTCCGACCATGAGAAGGCAACAGAAACACAACAAAAATAAACACAAAGAGAAAAAGAACAGTTAACACACATAATGAATTCGCTGTTGAGCGTCATGATGATGATGCTGAGAATGATTATGGTTAGGATGAGATTTATAGTTGTTGTTAGGGCTGAAATAAAAAAGAATTTTGCCAAAATTTTTGGTTGTATCGTGTGTGAGGGGTCAATACATGACAATAAGAGAAAAGTTGCAATAAAATTTGGTTCCAGTGATAATGTGAAACATTAACAAAAAGACATGTTCATACAAATTATGTATATGTTAT
Source organism: Eudiplozoon nipponicum (assembly GCA_029291075.1). Taxonomy (NCBI): domain Eukaryota; kingdom Metazoa; phylum Platyhelminthes; class Monogenea; order Mazocraeidea; family Diplozoidae; genus Eudiplozoon; species Eudiplozoon nipponicum. Next base: position 54,853 of record JAQBSW010000899.1, on the reverse strand, counting down.
GCTAATGTACAATCACTGAAAGTGTCAGAGATTTATAAAGCTTGGCAGTGAAGATTACAAAATATTTACAAAATTGATATGAATATTATTTTATTGTTTTCATTAGAGAACCTGACGGTTTGAAGCTTTTGATATACATCGACATGAAACCTCTTCCGAAACCAACCTTATTAACTAACAATTAACGGTTGTATCCACAAATATGGCTAATTCTTCCGTGAGATTCCTTATCAGATAAATATATTGAATTAAAATATAACAACAGAATTTTAATGTCGATATGTTAACGGTATAAATTAAATGTATTATAAGATAACAAATGCAACAAATTATCAAAATTGGTTTCGATCTTATTTGGTAATCCAAAGTTTTGCCACTCGTTCCTGAAGAATAGAATACACTTTTTATCAACATACTAAATAAAGTTTTTTGATCGCTTTTTCCTTGATGTTATATATTTTTTGTTTCATAATGATAAAATGGGGACGGGTAGGGCTCAATAGCGACATCGAATAAGGTCCACGTAAATGAAAAACTGACCAAAAATTCTAAGTCGGTATATCACTGAAAAACTTTTGCAAGGTGCAGTTACAGTGGTACAGGTGATGGTTTGCAGGACTGAGAACCTAATGACTCTAGAGCAAAACCCATCCGCTGAATTCTGGCAACAACTGATGACTGTTCAGTGAGGACTAAATCGGTCCAGTTGAAATAAAATTTATATAATAATGTAATAAAATACAAAAAAAGAAAAAATCTACGCATAGAGCATTTCCAAAAGAATGTAAATATACAGCGCGCCACACTCAAGGAGCTTCACGATTCTGCCAAGTATCGGGAAAACATGGATGATCAACATTATCATTTAGAAACAATCTTCAAACACAAAAAGAACAATGCAATAAACATACATACACACACGGCGTGTTCCTCTACATCGTACCTTGTTTGCCTCGGGACTGCCACAGACTCGTTCATTCGTAAGTCTCTTCGTTAGTGTGGGTACAGTGTGCCCTTATCAAGTGAACGGTATAGTAAATAATCATAGTCTTAATGTAAACATTAATCCCGTTATATACATACATTTGTCAGTGTTTACATGAAAATCGCAACCCTGGCTTAAGAAATTATTATCGCCAGCGCACCTATTGTTCGCCTAATATTCGTATTTGGACGAAACCGCTCGCTAAACCCTCCTGACAGTTAATGCCATACACTGAAAGTTTTTCGATGGTCGGGCGTGCAGAATGTGAAATTGTCCTTCTCTATCACAGGCTCATTCAGCTCAACCAATGTTAAACATGGTTCGATGGTGCTTTAATGTGAAAAACGGTAGTACATAACTGGTTGGCTTAAAAGGATTCCCATTCATTAATGCTTCCTGACGTAAAGCTTGCAATGGCCAAACAGAAATCGATAAAATGCATACATTAACAAAGCTGTAAATGCGTAAAAAGATATGTCACATTTTAAAAGTTTTTACATTATAATGCAGACACGGCTATATGCTTGATTTTTTAGACCGTGGATTTTGTTCTTAGGGAGATAGACGTGCAAGTCCGAGTTTCGCACAATCTTTCAAAAACAAGGCTTGTACGAATGGAAATCTCGGCAGAAGCCAATCCGACTCGAGTCACCAGAGATTGGAGATAAACGAAATACTTACTATAATCAAGGTTGCGATCTTGATATAAATGCCTGACCCATTAGGTACATACATTTGTCAGTATAAACTAAGAATTGTATAATATAGAAAAGGAAATTCATCCAGTAGACCGGCTGTTTAGCACCCCCCTGGGTTCTAAATCAAAATTGCCCATAACTTCCGTTTCTGATGGATATAGCTTTAGTTTTTACTATATAGTTACCGTAATAGGAACGGCATCGTTAGCGTTCTAGAGCTCAACAAGCCGATCATCAGCGCAAATACTGCATCGACAGCATAGCTGAACGTGATATCAATAATAGATCGCGTAAAAAGTTTAGTTGTGCACTTAAGCATACATTTATTGCAAAGCAGTTATTTACAATAATTTATGAAAGGCCCTTTTATTTTTTCCAGAACACAACTCAACCGTAATATCTAAGACTTTATACAGGCAATTTTCGAAATAAAATCTGATCGTTTTGGATTAAATTTATACATTATAAAAGAACAAAGGTAGCGGAAAACGCAAATGACAAGGCGCGCGCACACACATTTCATCAGTTTATATTCAAATAATGTACGATTTTTTTCGTTTATGCATACAACAGCATCTTCTGTGCGTAAGTCGTTTCGTTTTTTTGCTTCGAAAATCACCTGGAAACCCGCCTGATGTAGAGTAATTTTATGAACAATGTGTTCAGCAATTGGTGAAACTTTCTTCCGTTTACCCGCTGTGTAAAGTATAAAATGCACTTGAATTTGCGTATTTATTAAGTGGCCAACCCGGCCTACATTTCAAATTACAATGGCTGACCACTGCTGAAAGCTGAAGCCAAGCACAAAAGAATCAGAGACCCTTAATAATAAAAAATACACGTCGACGGGCCATTATAACAGGCTTTGAGCAACCGAACAATTTTGTGTGAGATTTCATCATTAAGCATAGTTAGTTACATACTTTTACGTGACACAGCATCGAAAGCGACTGAGTAGCTTAGCAAGAAACAAAGTGTAATATCTGTTTCAAGAATGTGAGACCCCAAAGAAAATGTGCTTCCGTTAGAGCTACCGTCGCGAAAAATTCTGGAAAGTATTTGCACGATCTCAATAAGGACAAACCTGGGTTAACTGATGGACTGCCTTTACCAGTTTGTGCAATAGTTAGCTTGTATGCTCGATTATACTATAGTAATCGTCCTAAAATTATACTATATGTACATTAGTATGTGCATGACAGATGGTGTGTGTGTGTGTGCGCGCGCTCACGTGCGGTTTAATGAAGTCTATTGATTATTTAGAGCACAGTTGGGTATGATCAATTGACCGATACCTCACAAAAACAGTATCAGGCCATAACATCGCTGAAGCACGGCAAACAGAATACGTAATCATAGATGGTGGAACAGCAAACGCGTTTGTTGCTTCACAGCTAAATAACTTCGGATTAATGATTAACGACGTTGCGGTGGCAAACAACTTAGCTAAACCAAGCGAATGAGTATTTTAACAAAAAATGTCAGGCGACAGCAGCTATAATCGATCAGCCCTTATACTCCACTCTCTGATTGAGTGTCACAATTGACTTGAATTTTTAAAGTTAAGCTCAGTGATAAAAAATAAGCGATTGGAGAGCAGTATGCTTAATTTCCAAAAGATCTGAAGCAAGGCTGAAACGACTAGGAATCGCGGAAAAGCCTATGTAGACAGATTCATCGACGAGAGGAAGCAGTACGCGTGTCCGGAAATTATTAAACCCCTCTAATTAGAGAGAAATAAATGGTTCTTGTATGTGATATTTTTATTTTGTTTGGCCCTTCATAATATGTTCATTTGTAGATGCTGGAGAAGAATATAAGCAAAAAATGATATTATCTGACAAAATTTCTTTCTCCATTTTGCATATGGAAAGTTAATATGAATTCTATTAAAGCTCCCATTCCAAGAGAAATATTTTTAAAAACTTGATACACTTCTGAAGCTAAAATGCAGAGCGCAAAATACGTTATTGTGAAAAGTGCATCATCGACAATGCATTATGCAATAACGATTCCCAGGAAATTTGGTGCGCAGTTTATGCAAATCTAAGCTATGGGTCAAAAGGAGAAATCTGACAAGATTTTTGTATTCCAGAATTAAACAGTTAAATGATGAATCGGTTGTGTGCTTTGCGTATTGGAAGAGCAGTCTTTTGAAGGAATGCGATTTCTGATATTTTGACCAGCTATCCTGACGAAAGATGAAACAAGAATATTGAAGAAATTATAAAATGTTAAAAAACCTGGATGTCATAGCGATTTAACACCGACCGATGTTGGTAAACGTGTTCTTAACCTATCACAAATACAGTTATGGAATTCATCCTCCATATAAAAGCGATATTGATTTTCAGGCAGTATGTGAATTGCGACTCGAAAAATAGTCCACTTAGCACCTACAAGCACTGATTATGGAAACAGGTTTTCAAGACAACATTGATTGATCAGCCTTCACATCTGAAATCTTTCAAATGCGCAGCATAGCACGCATCGAAAAAGCAACATATAAATGCGTTTAAAAATAAGCAGAAACGCAAACATAAAGTCTACGGGATGATAAAGGCTAGAGCGTTTTCAAAATGGACAAATTGCATTTTATATAAAATAATTCAGAAGATGTCGAATGATATAAAAAAAGTTCTTGCGCCTTTAGGGTACATCAGATGAAATAGACAAGGTTGAGCGGAAAGTTATACATGCCATTAAAATATTAACCGATGCCGGTTTATTTGATAAGGACGTTGCACAAAAGCTCAAACCAAGGGTCGTCTATATCAACAATGTTATGGCTGCCTAAAATACACAAGAAAGGTTTTCAAACGAGAACAAGATTATCAATGTTCAATTCTCTGAATGGCTAGTGCATATACTAGAATCATTTCGCAAACTAAAAGGTAACTGTTCGGTTGCCAAATCCTTTGAGTTTATCAACAAAATTGAAGACATAAATGTCGTAACATCTGATTATAGCGTTTTAAATGTAACATCTTTGTTCACAAATATTCCAACCGAAGAAATATTTGATATTATGCTTCAAGTGGTAGGGTAAATCATATTATCTCCAGTCCCAGGTTATACTCTACACAAGCTTATTTTGCTGTGCACTAACAATGTACCGTTTCGTTTTAATGAAACCAACCATAAACCGATGCAACTTTTCTAGGCCGTCTTTAGAACACAATTCAAGAAAGGCATAAATAAAAATGCAAAATATATACCTTATGTTGACGACATTTTCCTTGTTTTTAAAAACAGGCAACAATCACGAATACTGCTTCAAAATTTTAATAAAGCGAATAAAAATATCAGTTTCGTGTCAGAGCTAGAGAAAGATGAATGTCTACCGCTCTTGAATGTTATACACATGAAAAGTGTCAATTGTAAACTAAATAGAACTAATTATCATAATCCAACATGGTTTGCACAGAAATTGCATTATGGAAGTTTCGTGCCATTTGAATTCAAATTATCAACAGTTCGTGGCCCTTTATCAAGAATTGACAGATTGTTCAACAAAGATTCAATAGGCGACGAATATATTAAAGCAAAATACCATCTAATGTCTAATGGCTATACAAGACAATATATTGAGTAAATTGCTAAAAAGGGAAAGCAAATTAAACAGACGTATTTAGGACTATAAAAGATAGCAATTTTCTTAAACGTCCCATTTAAGAGACGCAGTTTCTCGTTCAGAACGAAAGGAAGTTGAAGCAGCATTAACATGCACGCGTGCACACACACACACACACACACGCATGCATATATATATATATATATATATATATATATATATATATATAACATAAACGAGGTATTTAGGGTGACATATAGGACTTAAATAGCAATTAAAGAGGAACACACATCTGCAATTGTGCATGTAGGTGTTTTGAGCATGGCCTTTAAGGTAATTACTAATTTCAATAGCATACATGAGTTAGCCACACGTGAAGCTCTAAAACACAGGCTGCAACCCGATTTATGCAAGCAGAAAAAGCATGTTCGAGAATTGAGTCTGAACTGGAGGTGAGGTAGTACACGATTTTAACAATAATCTCTTAACCGAAAATTTGTCATCTCCGTAGGTGCGCGTAACACTTCATAGATCAGTTTTTCTGTTCTCCACACCAGTCCCGCACCACGAACATAATCCTATATAAACAATGTGGGACGTAAAGCCAAAACAACCATCAGAGTTTGAAAAACGGGAATTAATCTTAATCGCCTAAACATCACAAAGCTGCCAGTTACGATTATCTGCCTCCTACTAAATCTAAGGAAGGTGACAATATACTAGACAAAACGCTTTTTCTAATAGCAGTGATGTACACTTACCAATTTAAAAGCACCTTTACTAGATACTGTTATAGGTTTGAAATTCGCATGTAAATGTAAGACACAGCTTCAGGAGCATCCATCATTCACTGTTTGCAGATTCAATGTGAATATCTTAACGTAAGTGAAAGACATACATGCCTTCGTAGTTTAATCCGTAGCTCAATTAATATGAGTGACAAGGTGAAAGCGAGAGTAGCCTTTTGCAGTCGTCGAAATTTATGGAGAAATACAAGCAACTTACTCTAACTTACACACCAATTGTTCAATGCAACTGTACATGCGTTCCCATTATACTCGAGTAGGCCTTTGTTCTTTAGAGTCGATCAATGTAAACGCTAATAGGCGTTCGACAACCGGTGCCTGAAAAATAAAGCCAAAATAGGCTACCTACAACGAATAAACAAAGCTGACATCCGAGGAAGAATATTTGATTCGGCCAACAAGTGCTCCTTTTTGGACAAACAAATAAGGATTCAATTAGATTACCCAGCAGTGCTAGTCAATCAATCAGCGCCAGATGTGCGCAATAAATCACGTAGACCGAAACGAATATGGAAGAATCCGCTAAAGTCAACTTCAGTCAAATTGAGGAGTATATGAGCCGATCGTCTAGCCGGACGGGTTCCACGTGCTCATTAGAGTTCTTGGTTCGAAACCATGCGCGATGTAACAGAAAATCGCGCTCATCGGCGACCTTCCTACAGCTTTCTATCAGAACCATATACTTAACTCTCATTTGTTCGATGAGCAGAGTTAACTTTGAGGTTTGGTCTTGTTTATGAAGCGATACATTTAAACCAGCTAAAAAGCTGAATTTTTGATGTCGCCACGTCTTAACTTGTGATGTGTAAATGCCTTAGTTACCTTATTTCTATGTGATGCCTAAGTATGTTTATCTGAACTAGATCATTCCCTTCATACATTAATTTCATTTAACATAAACAAATTATCGTATGGTTATGCGTCAATGATGCATAAATTTCAAAAATGCTTCTACATAGTTGCTGATTTTAAAGTAAACATTCCTTAAGGAATCTTTAGATGATATTTTTCGTTGTTTCCGAAGTAGTCTATAGCGGGACAATTTGTAGGACTCATAGGTCGGTAAAATCTTGATTCCTCTACATTTCCAGGTGCACAGCTTGGCTTTTGCATTGATTGCTGTGCTCTTTTAGGAATAAAATGTGCATTTTTTTTAAATTTGTACGCATATTAAAGTCGTTGTAGAGTCAACTTCAAATAAGGTATGCTTACATGTTTTTTTTTACTTTACTGCGGCTGACTCCTTTTGGAGGATAAGCCGGCTCCACATTTCATGGAGTTTCTTGGGAATTTGGTACAAGTGGTGTCCCCTCACCACTCGGCTTTTTGATCGAGGACACACCTCTAGCCTTTGCACATCCAAGCGCAGTCTGCAAGGCAGCAGTAAGTTGCATGGTTGCCGGTGGCTTTTGAGAGCTCATTCGCCATTCGGAAGTACAGGGTACTGTCCAGGAGTCCATGTAATCCTGTCTTTGATAGCCATCTATTGTTCCTATGGAAATTGACTGATTTTTCAACTCATTGTGCGGGAGATTCTGAACTCCGTTTACTAATGTGCATATAATTGTATCAAACTATGGGTCTGAGGATGTGGTTCCGTTCTAAGCTGAAGAAAACCAAGTATCAACGAATATCACATAAAAGATTTCAGTTACAATCCGCCTGAACTCAAATTAAAAACCTTCAAATAAAGAGTTAGGCTAATAAAGAAACACGGTCATGTAGATAGAGAAAGGATTGCTCTAAAAATGAGATAGGCGTGAATGACGATTTTGTGCTGTGCTCGGGAGAGAGAGAATAAGCCCAATAAATTGCAGGCAAACACACAGAAGGATCAAAGTTTGGTATCATTTTGTGTATTTACTATCTCAACTGCGTATCGTGGCGGGCCGTCTTCCATTATCTATTGTACAGTTTCCTTTTGCATCCAAGCTGTTTGTTGCAGTGGCAACTGTCGCAGCATTGGATCACGTAGTCGACAAAGGTCTGATTTCACCTCGTTTAGTCGATCACACAGCTCGTTGTATCTGTCCACATCGAAGTTTTTACCTTTCGCCTTTTTATAGAAATGCTTCAGGTATTCGCGATCAAATACCTGCGGAAAGGCGTATTCCTGCAGCGTGATTACATAATAGGCATACATAGCCATACTCGTGCCGTAGCCAACAAAATATGTTACCGTCTCCATGATATCCCAGGAGTATTCCCACCAAGTTAGACGAGCCAAAAGACCGAATTGAAGACCCATTGCGCCAAGGCCCAACCATGTTAATCGACGTGTTCGCAGGGACGCTGCTTTCGAAAGCTCTTGGCGATGCTTTTCAAATGGTTCTAATTGAAGTTGTATATCTTCGATCTGTTTGGTAAGTTCTCGTTCGCGCTGTAAATGGAATTCAGAAGCATTCACCTGCATTCCCAATTGTGAGATTAATGCTCGTATATCGCTCAAACTACGCATTAGGTTGGGATCAGTTTTGGGAATTGCTGATGTGTCCACAGGAAAAACAACATCGTTGATACAAAGATCAAAGTCACTGCCGAGGAGGTGCTCAATACTGGTAGAACGGGCCACACGCAGTCCATCTTTTGTACTGAACGTCAACTTGTCAACACCTCTATCCTCCATGCAGATAAAGTTGACCAAATCACCGACTGTGTGTTGCAGTGGCTTCAAAGTAAACATGCATGTCTCACGAAGAGAAGGAAGTGGAATATAGAATCGAGGCAAACCATTTTCATACGAAATATAGGCCTTGTCATCTGGAGTCTGGGTGACTGAACGACGACAAGGCAGCCGGAATACGAACCTTTCTGGAAGATGACATGTGTTCACGGCTAAACGTTGTAAGCCAAACTGATCTGCGTTTTGACTAACGCAGCTTGCATTGTTCCAGTAGTTTTGTTTGCAAAATATTTCGTCCTAACTTACCGTAGGCCTTCATCAGTTGCACTTTAAAGGATGTTTTAAACATATTTGTCCTGCACCCTGCGCGATATATCCCAGTAAATCCCAGTTGGTATTGTAGAGGAAGTCTTAATATTGTCAGGACACTATTTACACGTTGTGTTACTATGCAAAAGTAGTACTAAGCAACGACATTTCTATAAAATATGTTTAATTATTTTAGTAAACAAATAACGAAGTAAACTATCGACAAATTGTTTATTTGAGAGTTTTGAGTTGTCTGTTGTGTGCTGGACGCAAAATGATCTCTCTTAACTTGGGACAACTTTCTGGTTTTATCAGGTATGCTACAGGCAATTACAAAGAAAATTTAACACTCAATAAGGCAGCACACTAAACTTCAGCAGAAATAACTATTCGTGACGAAAAAACGCCAATTACTTCGTGCACATTACCATAAAAAATATCTACATTAGGGATCTCTCAATAAGCCGCATTTAACCTAAATAGGGAAAAAACAATCATGATATGCAACTGGGCATTGGACGCTCTTATTTAAAGTCGACAGTTCAGCTGCTATAATATGCACATGAAGAACAGATTTCACTGCCTACCTTTTCCATATATATATATATATATATATATATATATATATATATATATATATATATATATATATATATATAGGTAAACATTCAATAAGAACGAAACACATGCCTTCGCAAAATTATACAGATTGCCTAGCATGATTTTTGGATATCCTTTTGGCAATTAGGAACAAACATGTGATTAGGAGTGATTAATGAAAGGATGAATCTAGCAAAGATGAAGATATTTACCTAGGTAGTCGACAGAAAAAGGACAATCTAGACCACAATGCCAAGTCATTTTTAAAGCCACATAACGTCGGCGACACAGCTTCTTTGCGGATTTTACTGAATCACACCATAAAAACGCCAAAACCCCACAGTTAATCCTGCACAACTAAGACAAGAAATCTACAAAATTGATTGTACTAATAATCCACAAAATGATCGAAATTTAGATCAATTCGATGCCATATCGGAGAGGATTTCCAACTAAGAACTATGATGCGCAAGTGAATCTCATTCTCGTAGTCGAACAGGTTCTATAATAAACTATTTGATTGAAGTTGACTTTACCTGTTTCCTTCGAGTAAAAATCAGTCCACCTTACTTCTTACGTCAATCTGGTGCTGGTTGAGAGAATAATTTTCTAAAAGCAGACCGTATTGAAGGCAGATATGACCGCGCCATCGTAATTGATGGAATCTTATATATTTTCCCTACAAGAAGCACGTGTCGGCCGATTAAATTAATAAGTCTACGTATGTCCTCATCGCTTATTCGTTGTATTGTAACCTATAAGTCCCATAATCCTATCAAAGGTTTCCGAATGCCTGTAAGCGTAAAAAATGTTGCTGCTTTAAGGGTCCGAAACTCACTAGTGTATAGCAAGACTGCATGCACAAATGTATTGCACACGTGAGTTTAGATGCATAGTAAGACACTCGTGTTTCGTCGTGAATAGTGCAGATTAGACAAAGTTATTCTAGCTTTTGCGATTCTAATACTAACTTCGATATATAAAATGCTAACAAGTGCTCCACGAGAATAATTGCCGAAATGATTAGAGAAAAGAATCAAATTTTATAAGGTTGAGTTCAGAACACAACCCAGTCGATTCTCAAGCAGATATTGCTATCAGATTACTATAAGTAACGTTTTTCTACCAAAATATTCAAAATAACAAGCTTGTCTAGAAACAGAACGGAAATTAAAATCAAAATCTCAACTAAACTAAATTACAAATGTTAACCAAGTTTACTTAATAGAATAGAATGCGTTTTAATATTTTTAATCTAGATGCACGATGCTTTTTTGCACATCTTTGCTTTGCAATATCCTTATAAAGCCAACCTCTTGTTCCGTTTGCATCTATCACGACAGAATTGCCATCAAGGTTCTTCTTAAAAGAAGGTGAGTAGATAGTTAAATGTGACGGGCTTGTCATGCTATAGCTGCTTCCGACTCTACGAGACGTGGATGCTGTCATCGTTGAGTTTGATGCAACATTAGCAGACGAAAATTCCGACAATGTCGGATTTTGATAAGCAAGAAAGTTTTCTGCCAGGGATGTTGCCAAATCAAGTCGATACTTACTGCAAGCCGATGACGTGTCACTAAATTTTCCACCACTTTCGTCACCAATACCGACTCTTGGCATTGGCAATGCTGCCTTTGACGAGTTTTCAGCATTCTCAGATAAACCGGCGCCATTCTCACCATCAAGGATAATATCCTCGGCACTGTTATCTCCCACAGTACCTGTCGTATGTGTTGTTGGGTTAGTTACCAACTGACTAACAATAGAACCAGATGGACTAATTACAAGAACACTTCGGCTTCCTGGCGTTACTGATTGTAGGAACTGGTTTTGGTCGGCGCCAAGAATCGCAGAAATCGGAGTAATTGTGTTTTGGTCATTGCTCTGCAACGATTCGTCAACTGATTGGAAAAGTTGAAGTGACAGAGCAGCATCTTGATCTTTCGCCTAAAAGGAAAAGATTTATTAATTAATTAACTTTAATGATAAAAACAGATCCAAAGTAACAATATAAAATAGATTTTCTACAAGGAACGAAAATAGTCATTACAATGTTGGACGAATAGGGAAACAAAATTACAATTCACCTTTTTTATATTATGAAACAACTACAAGCTCAGCTTAATGCGGTTTACAATAGAGTGCGTAATGAGGTTTAAACAAATACTCGATAATGCATTATGCTTAAGGTGGAATGTAGTCAATTTACCTCCTATCTGTGCAGTCTCAAATCATGCTGCACACACACGAACGTTTGTACTGGTAGTTCCGAAAAGTACATATTGGTCATTGCAGTAATATTCAACAAACTCTAAAATTATTTAACTAAGGAAAATTGAAAACTTTAAAGAGGTCACAGTATAAACGGTAAACAATCCATAACATAGAAACAGAAATTAAATGGTCATATTGGTCAACAGATCTTACGTAGGACAAAGATAATAAAAGTCTTGCGAAATATTGATTGTTGACGAGAAAAGATAATTTTTTATCCACGACAAAAAGCATATAATGCGAAAACAAAATATCTTTTAAAATAATCGCGAAATTACCTGATTATGCAATATCGTATTTTGGCCACTTAAACCCCCAATACCGACTGGATAGGTTGAATTTGTTATCGACGGTAAAGCATGACGTCGCAAATCCAACAAATGACTTCTACCAGAAGTTGCAGCGGAGATACGTGGAAGGTTGGCATGCTTATTTGTTTCAAATAATGCGCGCCTTGAATTAGGCTCTAATGAAGAATCTGATGCTTAGAAAAATGTAAAAAAATTAAAATGAACCTTAAATTAGCAATAATGATAAAAGTATGACATTTCAAAAAATGAATTCATAATATTATTTTCTTTTTCATTGAAATTAGTTGAGGCTAAAGGAAGGTAGAGGAATTCATGCCAGAAAAAGCAACTATTATTTAAATCAAGTTTGCGATCCAAATATACACAACAATCCAACAATATGAATACTTTGTCAGTATAAACTAAGCATCGTATAATTTATAAAAGATAATTCATCCAATAGACCGGTTTCGTCCCTATTTGAATCTCTTCAAGTACAGGCCAGAATTTCGTCGCGGACATAGCTCGAACCTGGACATGTCTGCTTCGGATCATGTGACTATTAACTGAGCCACCCTGCTTTAATCACCAGGTATTTATTTGCATTCATACTGATTAATGTAACCTGGACGTTCTCTAGGTATCTATTAATACCAAACGAGATAGACATAAGTAAATTCCTGTCGATAGCATAAACGTATTTGTTCACTTCTGTTCTATTATAATAATTATCAATTCACTAATAACAATTAGCAATACCCTTATCACGATTTTTATTTTGGTATTTACTATTTCAAATGACTAAAAAGCCAAATAAGATACATACTTTATCACACGCGTCTTTGCTCTTTTCTGCTTACTTTAGTCATAAGCAAATTTTAGTTAACATACAACAAGATTTCAGTTTCTTCTTGTGTCTGACAAAGAAGGGTGAATTCATATCAGAAGATATTATAAATCAGTAGATTTAGCTGTGCATTTTCGAATACCAACGACTGTCTATTTTACATCACACAAATCTACGTTACAATCAAAATTCAAAATTGCATAAAATCCTGATGTCTCAAAGAGTGAAATTCAGTAGGTCATAAATACCAGTATACAAGCTAATATACACGAAATATATATGCTGTTATTTATTTTTAAAAAAAATAACATCCTATCGTCTTTATCTTTCGGTTCAAATGTGTAGTTTTATTTACATTGTCTGTATACTTATCCCCAATAAATAGAAAATCAATTATCGTATTTTCCTCGACATAACCAATTCAAGCGCACCAAGTTTTATTTATTGAATGAGCGGTCTACTTTTCATTACTTTTTTGTCGACCTATGCATATATGGGCATATATTAATAAGTGCAAAATAGGAAGATTTAATTATATATACTGACGTCATAAACTGAATACTGCAAAGGATAGCAAGTGAATTTATGTGACAGACCATTCGTATTTGATATCGTAAAGTAGTTTCCTGAAGTAAAGACTGACCAAACAAATAAGTTTAATTGTAATAAATTATTGCGATACTGTGTATATCATAATTAATTTATCTTTGTTATAACAAACAGAATTGTTCTTAGATCCTCGATCTTTGAAAATACGTCAGATATCGGCAAAAGAATCGGATATATTTACGCACAGAAAAACTGTTAAAAACAAAAAATGTAACCAGTTATGATGGCGTAGGGCATGAGTTACACTAATATGAATAGCATGCACGCAGGTTCGATTCTTGACCACGAAACTTTCGGGCACAAAAGGGTGAGTGTACAAAAAGGACAAAACCAGTATAGAAGATAAATTTCACTTGTCATCTTAAGCAATTAGTAGATTATAGCCGCAATATATATATATATATATATATATATATATATATATATATATATATATATATATATATATAATCTAATTCTGCTACCACACTCTAATTCAATAAAACCCTACTGGGTGACATGGAGCCAGGCTTATGATCACAGGCATGCGACAACTTCTTGGTACTATAGGTCATAATTACCGCTAGATGCATAAATGAGTGAATAAAATAACACATCAATTTCTTTGGACCAATTTTCTCCGCATCATAAAACAGAGAAATCACCCATCACATCAATACACCAGCATTTGAAAACCGATGCTGTACTGCCACATACTTTTTATTTATGCGCAAGAAATACGACGTCACACAGTCCTACAGACAACAGACACAAAAAATTGCAAGTAAAAAATTTAAATGCTGTATTTAAAAAGTCTATCATGTTTACTACACTCATATCTAAGCATTAATTAGCTTGTTTTTTAACACAAAAGCCTACAAGAAATAACTTATTCTGATAGATTTTTAGATACATTAAAGATTAATTTGAATACGAAAATTCGTCGGTACAGGACAAATCATAGTCAAACTTTATCCTAGTTAGGTTCATAATACGTTTGCTTATGCAGTCCGAAAAGGATGTTATGCACTGCCATTGCTTGCGGTACTTTAGCCATATTGAACAATCGAATGCATATAATCATGCGTATCCATAATTCATCAGCTGTCGAGCAGCATAAAAAGTCATATCACCTGTGGATTTCGTGCAGGGTAGACAACCGAAATCAAGCTACTACATACACTTTCATTTGCGATCCTGTTTATTTACTTTAACCTTTACCTTAACCATCTCACAATACGGCTTTTTAGATAACATGGATATGGCGAATAAATATATACTGTTCGAATAGGATCAGAGCATGAATAAAAGGTATAATATCATCTGAAAAAATGGAAGAAACGTTCGCAAGTGGTAATAGTCGCTTTTTGTTCCAACATATTCGCGCAACAGGTCCAAGACAATTAAAGGTTAGCGAAAGTATTAATAATAGTAAAAACCATTTAATAATCGATTAAATAAGCCGTCTTGATAAGTGGGATGAACACTTGAAAGATCAATTTTCTTAGGCACCTGTGTCAGTTCCGATTCCCAAAATCATGCCTGTTTCAACAGTGTGGAATTTTAGTCTCGAAGAGTCATCAGAGTTAGAAATACGGGATGCAATCCAATCTCTTAAGCATCGCAAAGCCGCAGGCCCAGGTGGTTTGTTTCCAGGATTATCTAAGGACGTTGGTGATATAATTACGGGAATATTGTCTAACTACTTTCATACTATATGGAACGAGGAGACCGTACCACTCATTATAAAAACAAATAGGGCTACACCAACTTAATGTCGCCGTGATATTTTGCGTATGCCCTCAATTCGATTGCCTAGTAGAGCTATGTTCTCTTGTCAAAAGGCACAAGGTGGTCAGGATTTTACATAAGCGAAACAGATGAAGTCACTGAAATCAAAATTGGATAGAATAGGACCCACTCGTCTGCCAGAATGGGGTTGTGGCAATAGCCACCTTTAAGACAAATAATGAACAAAGGGTCTTATCTAGGGCAGACATTTTTTCAACAGAAATTCCTCGAAGAAGCGCCCGTATAAGTATGAAGCAGTCAGACCAATGATAAATACAGACTTCGAGCCGAAGTGAACATAAATTAATTAATATGTGTAAATTTGTTTTATTAAATCGATTCTCGTTGTGCGAGCAAAATTCTATATATAATTGAGTAAAAATAAAGCATGTGTGGTACATTTAATATGGCTTCTGATGAGTTGGAAACGTTGATTCAGGGACTGACTTCTCAAATGAATAATTTAACTGCAGAATTAGGCATAATTAAGTCTCGTCTGGACGATACGCTAATAATAAACACAGACGACATACATGTACGTGGACCATCCAACATAGGTGGACATAAAGATGGCGACCGCGCCGAAGAGGAATCAGGAGGAAATATGCCGGCGTTTTCAGCCGAATCGACGAGTTATTTCAGACCGTCATCAGAGTTTAAGCCGATGCTGGCACCACTAGATGTGGAAAGGCCACAGTTGTGGTTCGAAAAATTTGAAGCATCAGTTCGAGCCCAAGAATTTACATTAGGTGCACCTATTTTACGTGTGGCTGTCCAGGAATTAGTGGACCGGACAGTAGCAGTCCAATTGGAATTGCCGGTTGACCTCACATATGAAGAATACAAAAGACGCGTGTTGGATCATTTCCGGGCTAGGCCTCAGGAAGTGTTCTTAGAATTATACAGCCTGAAACCATTAATGGGTGAGATGCCCATGGATACCCTGGCACGTATCAAGCGGTGGTTCTCGAAGCTTACCGAGTCTTTACCCGGCTTGCAACCACATGAGGCCATCATGTTCATGCTGTTGGATCCTACCAGATACGGTGCAATATCCAGCGCCAAGGGAGGTCTTGAAGAGAGACTTCAGGCTATTCAAAGTTCGGCCATGATGACAAACAAAGTGGCAGCTGTATCTCCACGCAGTGGTTCAGTTACAACATCTGGCAGGAGCGACATACCGTACTGGAATTCTTCGCGGCATAATAATCAATTCCGCGACAGAAGGCAACAGCCAGTGGCCTGGAAGCAAAGTCAGTATATATGGACTCCAGCTCCGACGAATACGGCTTATAAGCGTCAGCAAAATCAATGTACTGCTCCTCGAGAACAGCCAGTTCAGTGGGGAAACAGGGTTCACAATCTCACAAATAAAGGTGGGCGAGAGCAGGGCACAAATATTAATCCTTTGGTGGCTCCGACGGGTAGATCGAATGAAGACCAGCAGAACAAACAAAAAAGTAAGTATGTATTAGGTTTTGCGAACCTAGTAACAAATTAGTTCAGTTGTGACCAGAAGGATAAACCAAAGGCAACATGAACGGAAAGTATAATCTCATTCACATTCGTTTCGTGCTTACTGGCGACTCATCAGTAGGAGCCGGTATTACGCCCTTAACCACTATATATTTGGTAGAAGAATGTGGAATAATAGGACGGTACAATCTCCTAGACGAATGTGTAAACCTGTAATAGTGAAGTTAACATAATCTAAAGTCAACGACAATACGACTTCAATGCTAACTCACACTATATAATATATATATACCCAGTCTGTAAAGGATACTAACACTATGGCTATTGTGTTAGTAACTGATACCTTTTGAAATCGATGAGTACCGAATACTAACACTTTGGTTTCCGAGTCGGTACATGATACCAACCTGATGGATATAAATTTATGCTAAAGTTCACCCAAACTGAGAATAACAGCAATTTCCGAACACCTGTTACTCCAGTTAAACCATACACTCTGGCCTTCATCGATATCAGTTATCACATTTCGCGGTATGCATGACATCATTCAATTCAATATATTACAGTTAAATACTGTTTGTTGCGAAGAACTTCTTGCATATATATTAGTTCTTCGCAACAAACAGTATTTAAAAGTATTAATACAAGTATGTACTAGGTGTTGCGAACCTAGTAACAAATTAGTTCAGTTGTGACCAGAAGGATAAACCAAAGGCAGCATGAACGGAAAGTATAATCTCATGCACATTCGTTTCGTGCTTACTGGCGACTCATCAGTAGGAGCCGGTATTACGCCCTTTAACCACTATATATTTGGTAGAAGAATGTACCGTCCTATTATTCCACATTCTTCTACCAAATATATAGTGGTTAAAGGGCGTAATACCGGCTCCTACTGATGAGTCGCCAGTAAGCACCAAACGAATGTGCATGATTAAAGTTAAATTTTTAGAACTCTTCAACGGACAGTCAGTAATAATGCAATTGGATACTGGAGCTGATGTGTCGGTATTACCATTGACTTTGCCATTGAACAATGTAAAACCTACGAGAGTATCGATGGTGGCTGTGGGCGAGTGGGACACGAAGTTGTTAATAAATGAAACTGTCTATCATATGTCTTTTGCTGTTTCGAATACGCAAACGCTCTTATTGGGACTTGATTTCATTAGAAAATGGGTTAAGACGATAGACTGTCAAAATAAACGTGTATGCATATCGAAGCCTGAGGGAATAAGTTCAATAAAGTCTATATGTACCCCTAAGATGCAGGAGGAGACCAGTTGTCTGCCTGGGTGGTGGAAGAATCTTCGAAACCAATATAACATTATATTCCAACTGCCTGATTGCAGCGAATGTCCAGGGCCGACGGTCGACCAGTTTAAGCTATGGCTAGAACTAAATGAAGGTTACGAACCACCAAAAGTATATGGTGCTCCTCCAAAGAAATTAGCAGCAGCGACTCGAGCAACCCAAGAAATGATAGAAGCCGGCGTTCTTGAACCGTCATCATCTGTTTTTCGTGCTCCGATGGTTTACGTTACGAAAAAGGATGGTTCGCTCCGACCGGCGGCTGATTTTAGGCAATTGAACTCAGTAACTAAACCGGACCCGTATCCCATGCCGGCTCTGCGTGATCTGTTCTTACAGCTAGCGGGAGGCAAATGGTTCGCCGTGCTTGATCTTAAACAGGGATTTTGGCAAATAGGCGTGCGGTCCGAAGACCGATGGAAGTTAGCGGTACAAGTACCCCAAGGTCATTTCCAATTCACCCGGGTACCATTTGGCCTTAAAAACGCACCGAAAGTGTTCCAAAGAATGATGGACTCGTTCGTGTCTGACTTAACTTGTACAACAGCTTAAGTAGACGATGTTATTATATGGGCCACTACTGAACACGAATTACGTGTTAGGCTGCAGAAGATGTTTGGCCAAAGCTGTAGAATGGCGATTACACTTTAATCCCGAAAAGGTTCAGATAGGTCAAGAAGTGCGGTTCTTGGGGCACTTAGTCTCAGCGGACGGATGCATGCCGTTAGATTCGAATGTACAACCTATCAGGGATTATCCGGTGCCTACTACTAGAAAACAATTGCGCCGGTTTATTGGTATGATGAATTTCTATAGACCATACCTCGCAGGGATGGCGGTTACGCAACAACCCTTATCGCAGTTAACTAGTGTCAAGATACCATTTCATTGGACGGAGGAGGCTCAAGAAGCGTTTCTGCTATGCAAGCAGAAATTAATAGAGGCAACTATTTTGACTTTCCCGGTAGGTAATTTGTCATTTGTTACAGACGCGTCAGATATTGGGATAGGAGCGGTGTTACAAGCTGACGGACGTCCTGTGCAATATATAAGTCGCACTCTCACTAAGGCGGAACAGAACTATACCGTCACAGAAAAGGGATTACTTGCCGTACAATGGGCGCTACGGAAGTTTAGATATTTTGTCATCGGGGGACACGTGGACGTCTTTACCGACCACAAAGCGCTAATGCATTGGAGATCACTATGTATTGAAAAGAAACGTGTACATCGAGCCATTGAAGAACTAGAAGAGTACGATATATCAATTCATCATAGTGCAGGAATCGAGAATGCGGCAGCCGATGCGCTCAGCAGAATTTCCGCTGTGCGGGTTTCGCCGCTTATAAAAGACTCTGAAGAACAGGGAAGAGATGCCACGTGTCAGGAAATAGTCAATCAATTAAAAAACGGCACAGTGGTGTTTGCACCATATAAAACGTTGAGTCTACAGAACGGCATGTTGGTGCGGAAAGAAAGACAAACAGTGCAATGGTTTGTACCAGAATCTATAAGAACAGAATAAATGGCCTTTTGGCATGAAACGTTGGGACATCCCGGCGCTGGGCGGCTCATTGAGACATTGCAGTCACGATTGTATTGGCCTGGCATGTCCAAAGAATTTCGTAGCTATTGTCAACAGTGCACTACATGCCAACGTTGTAAACCACAAAAACGAGAAAAAGTCACTCCGATTGCTTTCAATGCCACTGCACGGAACTAGTTTCTGCATATCGACCTGGTAGGTCCATGGTCGATAAGTTTACCCGATGGGTCGAGTTTGTACCACTGAAGAAGATCACAGCAGAAAAGATTATAACGTGCTGAGAAGAGCGATGACTCAGTCGATTCGGTGCACCACAAGTTATTGTTACCGATCAAGGCGCACAGTTTGAGTCGAAAGAACTTAATCAGTGGTGCAAAGACCTTGACATAAAGCATTCCTGCACAGCCACTTATCATCCGCAAACCAATGCGACGGCTGAGCACGCACATAGGACGATGAAAGAGGTACTGCGATGTTGGTGCCACGCGAGCCCGGGAACGTGGAGAGACAAATTAAATTTGGTCGAGCTGGCCATGCGCTTTACAGTCTCAACAGCTACAGGATTCGCTCCAACGACCATGGTTTATGGAGGACACATAAGACTGCCAGGTGAACCTGTAATCTAAGGATCCCATGAGCGCTGCACCATGGCGGATATTCAGGAGCGACTAAAACAGTTAACCGAATATGTAGGCGCCACACAGCGACAAGGCTATGCAAGGCAACCGACACGCACTCGCCTAAAGGTCGGCGACTATGTCATGGTAGCAAAGGTCGAGCCCATGTCACTGCAGGCTGTCAATGATGGGCCGTATCGCGTGAAGAGGGTGGACTCAGAGCACAATACTGTATTTGTTAGCATGCCCGATGGACCACGAGCTGTTGCACTGGATCGTTTAAGCAGAGTGCCAAAGCCGATTCCTGAGGGGGGAAGATGTGGCAATAGCCACCTTTAAGACAAATAATGAACAAAGGGTCTTATCTAGGGCAGACATTATTTCAACAGAAATTCCTCGCAGAAGCGCCCGTATAAGAATGAAGCAGTCAGCCCAATGATAAAAGCAGACTTCGAGCCGAAGTGAACATAAATTAATTAATATGTGTAAATTTGTTTTATTAAATCGATGCTCGTTGTGCGAGCAAAATTCTATATATAATTGAGTAAAAATAAAGCATGTGTGGTACGTTTAATATGGCTACTGATGGGTTGGAAACGTTGATTCACGGACTGACTTCTTAAATGAATAATTTAACTGCAGAATTAGGCATAATTAAGTCTCGTCTGGACGATACGCTAATAATAAACACAGACGACATACATGTACGTCGACCATCCAACATAGGTGGACATAACAGGGGTCCATGTGCGCATCATAATTCTTGATTAGAAATCCTGCTTGATGTCATCGAATCAAGCTCAGTGGCGATCTTGCTGCAGATTTCTAGAAGAATCATCTTCGCAACATTCTTTCCTTATTAGAGCAGAGTTAGCTGCGAGGTTTGGTTTTTTATGACGTGATACAACGAAACCAGTAATAAAACTGTATTGATGATGTTTCCTTGCTTTAAAGCTGACTTGGCCTTAATGGTGTTGGTTAGAGGATTAATTTGCCTTACTTCTGCCAGTTATCTAGATAAATATACTCATACTAACTAGATACTCTCACTGGCGTAAATCTCACTATAAATTGATGTGTCTAAATTATTATTTTTCTTGTTGTTTATACAACTTTTCTTGTTTTTCGCTTCTTATGGTTATATGACAGTGAAATATTATTTACTATTGACTCTTGTATGGCTGTGTATGATGATGATGATGGTGACATGTGTTTCCTGCTTACTGACGACCTATCATTATTAGCAGTCATTACGCTCTGTACTCAATATATATTTAGTCCTCCAATTCCCGGACAACTTTGGACTTAAATAGATCATGTAGCAATTAATTATACATGGCGTGGTTTCAATCCCAGACTGTTGCTTGTTTTGGAAAACGCATCTCGTCTCGGACCATGCACTTAAATGTAGATTTGCACCCACATTTCCGGAAAGCTAATGAAAAAATCTCAAATAGATGCAAGCAAACTAGGAGAGCCGTCCGCTCAACAATATTACGAAACTAGCATAAATTTAATGTTAGCTTGTCTCTTTGATTAAAATTCGACATTATTGTGTACTAATATAAGACATTATACGGATTGTAGGTGAAACTGTTGGTAGCATTGTAGGCTTCCATAAAATCAGTGATTGGGTCTCTGAAGAGGTTGGGGAGATGCTCGAAACTTATTGCTCGCTCGGCTTATAATAATACTCTCAGAGTAAGACAACAATTGAAAAAAGTCTAAAAGTCGATCGTGATTTGTTTTGTATCAGAAAGGCCGAACGGGTGAATAAGCGTTCGCATTAGACAACAGTCGATGCTTGTTACAAACTTTTCGTGTAACAGGTCCGAGAAAATTAAACGTTACCAAAAAATAAATAGTTACAAGAATAATCTGAAAACTGCCAAAACGTGTTATCTTGATAGGTGGACCGATTTCATTAAGGATCTATTATCCTGAGCACTTTCATCAGACTCGATCCCTCAGAGGCATATTCGCAGGGATCGAGACTGAAGAAAGGGCTCAAAGAAATAGATCCACCTATCAAGGTAACACATTTTAGCAGTTTTCATATTATTGTTGTAATTATTTATTTTTTTGTTAACGTTTAAATTTCTCGGGCCTGCTACTCAAATAGTTTATAGGAATCTGTGACTATCCACTGAGCCACTCTAGTCGAGTCCTATCCACGGTAAACTCTGGGGAGTACATGATGAGCTCTCAATAAAGACGAAACCGGTCTACTGGATGAATTGCCTTTTCCACATTATAAAATTCTTAGTTTATGACAAATTTATGTACATAACAAGACAGATATTTATATCAAGATCGCTACCTTGAGTAAACCAAATGTTATCACCGCCCGTGCAACGAATGTTTATCTAAACTTTGACGATGAGTTTACTACGATAAAAATATAGTGTCACCAGTCAGTCTTTCGAGGTATTTCTGAAACTAGTGCTTGTTTGTAATACACGAAGTGCATAAGAATCAGTTAAAGCTTGATTATTACTTAAAAAAGAGAAATTCAATATAGTTAATTTCCTTGAAAACTTTGCAACAATGGAGTACATTCTAATGATGATAAAAAACAGTTGTGAAATTTTGTTAGTCCATTAATATAAGATAATATAAGATTCATTCCAGGCGGGTGGAACGCAACGACCGGAGAGAGCGTGCTTGCGGTTTTCAACATTTTTCTCTAATTTCGAAGGATATCGGGTTTCATTTTGTTTTTACTTTCAGATTCTCGGGATTTCTTGTCTGATTTCATCTCTAGAATACACCAGGAATCTACCTACACATTTTTCTGGAATTTACCTTCAGTTATCAAGGATCTATTCCTAGCTCACCCGATTTTCCCGTTTATTTCTGCATTTTAATACCTATTCTTTTTCTCTCATCAATACTCATTCTTTTCCTCTCTTTTATCGTAATCTACGTCACTTCTGCTCTTCTATCTAACTCCACTATGTACCAGCTTTCATCGCCAGCCCCCATCTCCCCGTTTCTCACCCAAAAGCTTATCTCCAATATTTCTGACCTCCAACAGCAAATGGCGGACATCACAGGATTACTTAGAGCACTGACTGGCAACCTTTCAGTCTCATCCGTTCAGCCCCATTTGTTGCGTCAAGCGGATGCGTTTCTGAATGGGGTAGCCAGGGAGGTTGCCCTGCGAAATCACAACCAGTCCCCCCACACAATCTCAAGCTTTACCACGTCGTCGTGGCCGACCACGCCGCGCTAAGCCTCCTAATAACGCACCTTCTTCCCCCAAGTTCGTCCGCCAGGTCCACATCCCCTCGACGAGTTACCTTTGAGACGGATGCTATGACCCAGAAACCGAAAAAACGTAAGTCTACTAAGACCAAACAAGACTTCGACCCAGTCCCATCAACTTCGTCTCCCCCTACTGAATCCATCATCGACCCCACCCTGGACTGTTGCGTCCCAGCCTCTGATCTTTCTCTGTCCCTGCTCGCCCCTCAACGCAGCTTCCGAGTGCCCCCTCGAGCCCAGATATCTCGCCCCCCTTTTGCTTTCAAACCCTCCAATTGCCTCACCCACCTGATAAACGCGGGACAAAAGAAATCCAAATCGACGCTGACCACTCTATCCTTGTCAACGAGCGGTCTGTCACCCTCATCAGCCCTAGATCTCGCCCCGCCCGCCAGCGGAAAGCCCCCGCACGCTTCTCCTCCCCGATCTAACCATCCCTCTCTCAGAGCACTCTCAGCAATCCTCATCAACTGCAGGTCACTTACGCCTAAAATCAATCAACTACGAGCTTTTCTATCCTCTAACGAGATTGACATATGCGTTCTTGTTGAGACTTGGCTGTCCCCTTCCATCCACTGTGATGATCTTTTCCTCATTCATGGATACACGTTCCTTCGTAGCGACAGAACTGTCGGTCGTGGGGGCGGACTAGCTGCCTATGTCCGATCCCTTCTTATGCCCAAACGCTTGTCGACATCGAACTCTCAAGGATTGGAATTTTTCTCGTTTCAGCTACAAATCCATAACCAAAGCATATCTACCTGTGTTGTCTACAGACCCCCTAATATCTCACTCATCGACGACACCCGCGGGGCCCAACTTCTATCTACTTTTTTCTCTTTACACTCCGATCGGTACGTCGTTGTGGGTGATCTCAACCTCCCCATGGCTAACTGGCATAATCTAGCTTTCGAAAGTCACCCACTGCTTCGACTCTTCGCGGACAACCTGCTACACCAATTCGTGCATTTTCCTACCCGAGGGAACAACCAACTGGATTGTGTACTCTCCAATAACGAGGTGACCGATGTTCGCTCTCGGGAGATCTTCCCTAATCTTGATCACTGTCAGGTATCCTTCCTCTTACCTCTCTTATCCTTCACCCCTCGAGAAGACACCCAATCTTTCAGACGATTCACCAACTGGGAAGAGTTCCGCCGACTCTGTGACACTGTTAACTGGAGGGACCTCTTTCTCCCAAACAATCTCTCCTCGTGCTTTTCCGAAGTCCATAACATCCTATCCTCCCACTATAACTCCGCCACCTCTATTCAACACGTATACTCGACGAATAAGTTGAACGCTCTGTTTAAGGCACGTGACAACCTCGCACGCAACTCTCGTCTACGCACATCGTCACTTGCCCGCACCCTCGCTCTGAGACGCATCGATGGGCTCATTTAACAGGATATCAACAAACAAGCACTCCACATCGAAAAACGCATCCGCTCTGCTCCTAACCCCCGGGCAAAGTTCGCTATCATCAAACACCAATTGCTGCAAAAGCCCAAAACCTCGTTTATCAACTTCTCTCAGTCAGGCGACCCCTGCTTCGCCAATGATTATCTGACTCACCTTCTCGACTCCTTTTCCACTCCCACTCCGCCTGTTGAGATGTTAGACAACGGAGACACCGAGAACCTACGCTGGTTCCATGTCTCTCCGGCTTCCGTCGCCCAAGCAATTAAAGACATTAAATCTAAACACCAATTTGATCAATATGGTGTCTCGGTCAGTATGATTGCCCCTCTAGGCTGGAACGTCTTCTCTCTGATTGCAGATGTTATTAATCATTGTCTCGAAACCACCTATCTTCCCCCGGACTGGCTCAATTCGACGATCTCTCCTATCCCTAAAAATGGCACTTCTTCGATCTCATCATTTAAAGATCTCCGCCCCATTACTATCGTCCCTTCTTTCACCAAATCTTCGACAGGATCTTATACAACCTAATCTACCCCTCCATTAAGTCTCATGTAAACTTCTATCTCCTCGATGATCAACATGGTTTTTTGAATGGCCGCTCCTCTTCCACCAACTTAGTTAGTGTTCTCGATCATTGCTACTCCTCCTTCTCTAAAGGGCTTCAGTGCACCCTCCTATTCCTGGATATATCCAAGGCTTTTGACTCGCTGTCATTTTCAGCAATCGAATCCGCCTTACTGAGAAGCGGTATCTGCGGCAACGTTCTCAATCTTATTAGTTACTATCTCCGAAACCGATATGCGACAGTAAAAGTTGGCAGTAGTCACTCGAGGCCAGCCCATATCCGATCCGGTGTTCCCCAGGGCTCCGTACTTGGTCCCATTCTCTTCAACCTTACGCTCGCGCACATACAGGTTGAGAGACAACCTTTTCAAACTGTTCAAATATGCGGATGACATGGTTATCGTATTCAGCAACTCCAAAACATCCAACCCTCCTTATCCCTTATATCGGAGCTCCTATCCTCGCTCCACTCGCAGCTCAGCAGAATCGGCCTCAAACTAAATCCCACCAAAACTCGCATAATGAAACTCTCCTCTGATCCATTCTGCTCTATCCCGGTTGCCAACTAACCCCTTGATATAGAAATAATAGATTCGGCCAAACATCTTGGCATTCACTTCTCAAAATCCCTAGACTTCTCCCTACACCTTACACACACTACTTCCAAACTCTTCAAATGGGCCCGTCTGATCTGTTTTAAGACTAACAATCCCACTCTCCAACTCACGTTATTCAAAGTCTACGTTCTGCCCCTCATTTCCTACGCCAGCGAATTCTACTGTCCTCTCACCCTCGCCTCCTCGTATACTATTGAACAGGTATCCTCCAGATTTCTAAAGCGAGTCTTCCCGAAATGCCAAAACTATAGGGAACGCCTACTCCTGGCAAACCTTCTTCCGCTTTGGTTCACCCGTCACCTTCGCGTCATTTCTTTTATCCATAAGATCACAACTTGCTTACCACTCTCCAACTTTGCCCACCCCAGTCACCACTATGCCACACGTTCTAGTAACTCTTCTATCCAAGCCAACCATACCCCCACCATATTTAAAAAAATCTATCTCTTCTCCAAAGCCACTAATGTCTTCAACGCTCTTCCCACAGACATAAAGCTCCTACCCCAGCACGAATTCAAAAAGGCAGCCCATCAGTACTTCTTCAACAAACTTCTTTGTGATACGACCGATTGGAAACGAAACTGGTTGTTTCTCAATCCATAACATTTACTTCACCCCAGGCTATCCTCTTTACTAACTTCGGAGGGCGAAATCCCTCAGACAGTCATCTAATCTTCCACTTTACCTCTCTGGTCTTATTCTTTTCTTCTAGATTCACTAATACCACCTCTCAGCCCATTCCTAACCCCATTATATCCACGTTGTGGATACTCTACTACGTTTTGCTCATCCAACTCTTTTCTTTCTTTGTTTCAGCGGAGGACCGGAAACCCAACAGCCCTACCGATCCACCAACGGTTCGCTTCGGACTTCGACTCTCCCTGGTCTTCTTTCAATCACAATCACGTTCTACGGATGCCTGCGATCCCTGCAAGACTCGCTCGCCTCAATCCTGCTGATTCCATCCATGTCCATGCTTTGCTCCATCAATTCAATCGTCACGAAAATGGACTCCATCGGTCGACGTCTACCTCCGGGCCGCCATCTTTTCATCTTCATCTTTGTTTTCGATCTCACATTCACCTTGAAGCTCTGATACTTCACGGACTATCTCCAATTGATCTTGTCTAGTCAAATGGAACTTCGTTTATATTTATTTTTCACCAGATTGAACTATCTTGATGTTAATGATAACTTTTCCCCTCCCCCTGCTATTAAATACTTTGCTAGTCACAATTCCACTCACCTCCACATATCCTACCCTTGATTTGCTATTTCAATGGTCGGGCCAGTTGGCCTTTGATGCCAAATAAATGTATTATTATTATTAAAATTAATCAAAAAAGTATAAATGTAATTTTGACAGATAGTGATCAGTTTATTTAATGTGTATGTACTATTCATATCACAAACATTTGACAAGTGCGTTTTAAATGATTTTCACTGCACTTTAAAATATGACGAAAACGAAAAATTCACAGATGGCCTTATTATTATTAGTATTACATTATCAATTGCGTGCGTCGACATTTCATCACTAGATTTTTAATCTAATAACGAAATCAAGGTCAATATTAAATTACAATTCTAGCAAGTCTCTTCACAGGATAAAACTATTTACTCGGATATTGTGAAATAAGTATAATAAAATAGCTTACCTTGGACAGACTGTAGTGATGAGACCGCAATACCATCATCACTGTGAATAGTGAAAGGAGTCCGTGCAAAATCTTCATCATTAATAAGACCTGAGCTATAAAATGAAGGATCGCTTCTCATCTCAATCGCATTGCTTGGAGCAGCCGCAATAGGCAAAGGAAATCTTCTTGATGATGAACCAATTCTAACATTAGCTGGATGGTTATCTTGCGCAAATGCCGACAAGAAATTAAAAAGCTAAAAAACGAAATTAAAATATTTAACCTACTGAATGTATAATTCTCGATTGTTTTTCGTGTTCTTCTCGAAGATCGGAAAGTTCACGATAAAGAAGTTGATTTTCGGAACGCAATACGTTAACTTCATGTGTAGTGGTTTCATGCCTCGCTTGAAGAGTTTTCACCATTTGTACAAGGCGCCCATACTCGCTTACAAGGACAACCCGTGAAGAGCTATTCGCTGTTATGCTGCCTTCCACGGGATTGGAATTAAAAAACGTAATAGGTCCACTACCAGTCAGCATACGATTGCCTAGAACTGTTTGAAGAGCCGTTTGACTTGGTGGTTTTCTACGAATGTTAATTAGAGAATGATCTTCTCCGCGTATGAAATGCGGATGGCTAAACTCGATATCTCCACCATCGTAAAAATTAGAATTAGTTTCAACACCTGCGTATACAGACCTATTAATTTTTCGAAAACCATCTACAGAGCAATAAAGTACTTAACCTACACATATTGAGTTGGCGTATAAAACTTGATAAGTTGTTATGCTTAAAATACAAAGGAAGGATTTCCTTCGCCAAACTGTTTCCATCGCGAATATGGAAACTTTTCCCCGACTTAAGTAAACATAATTGAAACAAACCTGATCCCAATATATCAAGTTATCGGTATCCTTGTGATCAACCAACAGTTTTAGTTTTATAATGAAAGCCGGAATGGCTTGTGTATCCAAGGCAGTATTCATACTGCACTTTTTGTATAAAAAACCCCTTGATATTTGACACAAGTGATATTTAATACAGCATAATCAACATAAATAAAAAGTGCTCAATTTCGATTAGCCATAATAAAGTTTCACCAAACAAAAATATATTACAATCATATTTCATTGGCAAAAATATTTAAACAATTTAACTCATTTTTGAAGACAATGTGAGAATAAATATTTTAATTAATTTATTATCCAGAAATATGTGCACGCCAAGTATAACAAATCCCGTAAAGACATAAATGAACATAAAAAATATGATTTAGAAATAACACAACAATTCCAATAGAGTGCAATGTAAGGTTCATGAACGATGTCAGGCTAAGTAGCTGAAATTTTAACAGCCCTGAATATGATCGTTGAAATGACAATATCGAGGAAAATATTACAAGTAGATGCCGTACGATGTCACAAAATCACTTTGGTACCAAGATGGCTGCGAAAAGTACCGTTGAGCTCTTATTATAGTCGGTATTACGTTCTCCGGTAAATGTCGAGAAAGTAGGTGCTGCTGTGTCTAGAAATAATCTTAGAAATGTGAGACCAGCTCTGGTTGACTGGCTGTTATTTCTTCTGTTGTGGCGTTGACATCAGCGGCGAGAAACTGTGCAAAGGCTGGGTATTGTCTCGTTGAAGATCTGCGACATCACAGCGGTGACTAGCACACGCGAAAGTCCAAAATATAGATGTTGCTCCGTCTCACTAGTTGTGCAGCAACAAGATTGGCGTGACTAAATTAACACTGTGAAGCAAGTCCAAAAGTCAGCGTAGGGAAAAAGCCAGTATGACTGGAGACAGCAGGCACACGTAGCACACAACGGGAGTCAAACGTGATAACTGGCATGCATGGTAAATTCACCGTGCTTAAATAGTTTTGAAAATGAAAGCTCACACGCCATTGGATAACGGAAAATTTCGCTTGATTTAATTAGTGCCGCGTAATATAAATTTGAATTTCATTTTTGCAATATGTCGGTGAATTTTTCTTGAGCCGTTACAATATCTCCCTACATATATATCAGTATTGTATTCTTTGCCGAATTATAAAGTTGTTCTAGTTTTTAAAGAAAAGTTACGTAGTAAAAAATTTATATATTTATTTTAAACTTTTATGGTGGTAGTTTTGTTATGTTGTTCGACGACTGGTTGAATACAATGGGATTGGTGTTTACTTTAAGCTCGCAAGCTTGGTGTAAAGAACTTTTCTTTGTTTGAATCGTGGAATTGTAAACGCCCCAGCTGTAATTGAAAGACTTAGATGATGAGAGACAGTTACAGTGTGTAATCTTTATCAGGGCCGGAATGGCGTTCTCTGGCAATTGCCGAGAAAATTTGGTAGTGTTGCCGCGTCTAAATATACTTCTAGACACATGTGGCCAGCTCTGGTTAATTGGCTGGCGTTCCTTCGTGTGGATGCACCTGTATAATTAGAACTGTCGAAGCTAGAGACGTGAGCTGCTGTTCGGAGGCTCAGAATTATCTTATTGAAGATCAGCGGCAAAACCGTAGTGGCTGGCAGACGTAGAAGTCTGATTAAAGGATAGATAGAATAGATGTGTATCAACAAGAAGATTGGCGTGATAGAAGTCCGCATCGACCGGAGAGAGCGTGTTTGCGGGTTTTCAACTCTTTCTTTAATTTCGAAGGATATCGGGTATTATTTTGTTTTTAATTTCAGATTCTCGGGATTTTTTGTCTGATCTCATTTTTAGGTTACACCAGGAATCTACCTACACACATTTTTTCGGATTTTACCTTCAGTTTTCAAGGATCTTTTCCTAGCCCACCCGATTTCCCTTTTTATTTTTGACATTTTAATACCCATTCTTTTCTTTTTTCCTCTCATCAATATTTCTGCTCTTCTATCTCACTCCACCATGAACCAGCTCTCGTCGCAAGCCCCCATCTCCCCGTTCATCACCCAAAAGCTTATCTCTAACATCACTGACCTCCAACAGCAAATGGCGGACATCTCAGGATTAATTGGAGCCCTGACAGGCAACCTTTCATTATCCACTTTTCAACCCCATTTGTTGCGTCAAGCTGATGCGTTTCTGAATGGGGTAGCCAGGGAGGTTGCCCTGAGAAATCATTACAAGAGAAACATCTTCTTATGGTCCCCGCTCTCCCCTCTCTCTAAGGATGCTCTGGCCTCTGATATGATCAGCCAACTAGGAGACAACTTTAGCCACCTTAAAGAGATCTCCTCGGGTAAGGGTCAAGCATTTATTCTCTCCTCACATAAAAGACTATCTGACGATGAGCTTCGTCACCTCAAATTGCACTCGCCCACTTTTGCATCCGGGAAAGTCAAACTAAAGCGAGATCATACGCTACTACAGAGGACCCTCGAGAAAGCCCAAACACATCAACCCGACACCACCCCCCCACCTCCAGCTCATCGCGCCTTTCCGGGATGGAGCAATCCAAAGAAAAGCCGCTCTGTTCACGGCGGTATCCTCGGTGATGCACCTTCCTCCAGACCACCCCTGCTGACTCCCTCCCGATTTGAAGGCCTCCCTCTCACTTTTAGCCCTTACTCCGCAACCAGCCCTCCCTCTCAGTCTCAAGCTCTACCACGTCGCCGAGGCCGACCACGCCGCGCCAAGCCTCCTAACAACGAAACCTCTCTCCCTAGTTCGTCCGCAAGGTCCACATCTCCACGACAAGCTATTCCTGGGACGGATGCCACCACCCGGAGACCGAACAAACGTAGGTCTGCCAAGGCCATTCGGGACTTTGACCCAGCCCCAACAACCTCAACTCCCGCTATTGAAACCATTATCGACCCCACCCAGGACTGCAGCGTCTCAGCTCCTGATCAGTCACTGTCCCCGCTCTCCCCATCATCGCAGCTTCAGAGTGCCCCCTCGAGCCCAGACTTCTCGCCCCCCTGTTGCTTTCAAACCCTCCAACTACCTCACCCACCTGACAAACGAGGGACAAAAGAAATCCACATCGATGCTGACCACTCCATCCTTGTCAATGAGCGGTCAGTCACCCTCATCAGCCCTAGATCTCGTCCCGCCCGCCAGCGGAAAGCCCCTGCACGCTTCTTCTCCCCGATCTAACCATCCCTCTCTC
The DNA here is from genome assembly GCA_029291075.1 of Eudiplozoon nipponicum. Lineage (NCBI taxonomy): Eukaryota > Metazoa > Platyhelminthes > Monogenea > Mazocraeidea > Diplozoidae > Eudiplozoon > Eudiplozoon nipponicum. The sequence goes on along the minus strand of JAQBSW010000899.1, from coordinate 22,908 downwards.
AGAGCACTCTCCGCAATTCTCATCAATTGCAGATCACTTACGCCAAAAATCAATCATCTACGAGCTTTTCTATCCTCTAACGAGATAGACATTTGCTTTCTTGTTGAGACCTGGCTGTCCCCTTCCATCCACTGTGATGATCTCTTCCTCATTCACGGATACACGTTCCTTCGTAGCGACAGAACTGTCGGTCGCGGGGGTGGTCTAGCCGCCTATGTCCGATCCCTCTTTATGCCCAAACGCTTATCGACATCGAACTCTCAAGGATTGGAATTTTTCTCGTTTCAGCTACTAATCCATAACCAAAGCATATCTACCTGTGTTGTCTACAGACACCCTAATCTCTCACTCATCGACGACACTCGCGGGGCCCAGCTCCTTTCTACTTTTTTCTCTTTACACTCCGATCGGTACGTCGTTGTGGGTGATCTCAACCTCCCCTTGGCTAATTGGCATAACCTAGCTTCGGAAAGTCACCCACTGCTTCGACTCTTCGCGGACAACTTGCTACATCAATTCGTGCACTTTCCGACCCGAGGGCACAACCAGCTGGATTGTGTACTCTCCAACAACGAGGTGACTGATGTTCACTCTCGGGAGATCTTCCCTAATCTTGATCACTGCCAGGTATCCTTCCTCTTACCTCTCTTATCCTTCACCCCTCGAGAAGACACACATTCGTTCAGGCGATTCACCAACTGGGAAGAGTTCCGCCGACTCTGTGACGCTGTTAACTGGAGGGACCTCTTTCTCCAAACAATCTCTCCTCGTGCTTTTCCGAAGTTCATAACATCCTATCCTCCCACTACAACTCCGCCACCTCTATTCAAAACGTACATTCGACGAATAAGTTGAACGCTCTGTTTAAGGCACGGGACAACCTAGCACGCAGCTCTCGTCTACGCACTTCGTCACTTGCCCGCGCCCTCGCTCTGAGACGCATTGATGGACACATTAATCAGGCTATCAACAAACAAGCGCTCCACATCGAAAGACGCATCCGCTCAGCTCCTAACCCCCGGGCAAAATTCGCCATCATCAAACACCAATTGTTGCAAAAGCCCAAAACCTCGTATATTAACTTCTCTCAGTCAGACGACCTCTGCTTCGCTAACGATTATCTGACTCACCTTCTCGACTCGTTCTCCACTCCCACTCCGCCTGTTGAGATGTTAGACAACGGAGACTCCGAGAACCTACGCTGGTTCTACGTCTCTCCGGCTTCCGTCGCCCAAGCAGTTAAAGACATTAAATCTAAACACCAATTTGATCAATACGGTGTCTCGGTCAGCATGATTGCTCTGCTTGGCTGGAACGTCTTCTCTCTAATTGCAGATGTTATTAATCATTGTCTCGAAACCACCTATCTTCCCCCGGACTGGCTTTGCTCGACGATCTCTCCTATCCCCAAAAATGGCACTTCCTCGATCTCATCATTTAAAGATCTCCGCCCCATTACTATCGTACCTTCTTTCACCAAAATCTTCGACCGGATCTTATACAACCTAATCTACCCTTTCATTAAGTCTCATGTTAACTTCCACCTCCTTGATGATCAACATGGATTTCTGAACGGCCGCTCATCTTCCACCAACTTAGTTAGTGTTCTCGATCACTGCTACTCTTCTTTCTCTAAAGGGCTTCAGTGCACTCTCCTCTTCCTAGATATATCCAAGGCTTTTGACTCGCTGTCATTTTCAGCAATCGAATCTGCCTTAATGAGAAGCGGTATCTGCGGCAACGTTCTCAATCTTATCAGTTATTATCTTCGAAACCGATATGCGACAGTAAAAGTTGGCAGTAGTCACTCGAGGCCAACCCATGTCCGATCCGGTGTTCCCCAGGGCTCCGTACTTGGTCCCATTCTCTTCAACCTTACACTCGCACACATACAGGTTGAAGACAATCTTTTCAAGCTGTTCAAATATGCGGATGATATGGTTATCGTATTCAGCAACCCCACAACATCCAACCCTTCCTCACCCCTTATATCGGAGCTCATATCTTCGCTCCACTTGCAACTCAGCAGAATCGGTCTCAAACTAAATCCCACCAAAACTCGCTTAATGAGACTCTCGTCTGATCCATTCTGCTCTATCCCGGTTGCCAACTACCCCCTCGACATAGAAATAATAGATTCGGCCAAACATCTTGGCATTCATTTTTCAAAATCCCTAGACTTCTCCCCACACCTTACACACACTACTTCCAAACTCTTCAAATGGGCCCGTCTGATCTGTTTTAAGACTAACAACCCCACTCTCCAACTCACGTTATTCAAGGTCTACGTTCTGCCCCTCATTTCTTACGCCAGCGAATTCTACTGTCCTCTCACCCTCGCCTCCTCGTATACTATTGAACAGGTATCCTCCAGATTTCTTAAGCGAGTCTTCCCGAAATGCCAAAATTATAGGGAACGCCTACTTCTGGCTAACCTTCTTCCGCTTTGGTTCACACGTCACCTTCGAGTCATTTCTTTTATCCATAAGATCTCAACTTCCCTACCACTCTCCAATTTTGCCCACCCAAGTCACCACTACGCCACACGTTCTAGTAACTCTTCTATCCAAGCTAACCATACCCCCACCATATTTAAAAAAGTATATCTCTTCTCCAAAGCCACTAATGTTTTCAACGCTCTTCCCACAGATATAAAGCTCCTATCCCAGCACGAATTCAAAAAGGCAGCCCATCAGTACTTCTTCAACAAACTTCTTTGCGATACCACCGATTGGAAACGAAACTGGTTCCTTCTCAATCCATAACATTTACTTCTCCCCAGGCTATTCTCTTTAACTTCTCTAATCTTCCACTTTACCTCCTTGGTCTTCATCCCTTCTTCTTGACTCACTGATACCTCTTCTCAACCCATTCGCGACCCCATCATATCCACGTAGTGGATACCTTACTATGTTTTCCTCATCCAATTCTTTTCTTTCTTGTTTCAGCGGAGGACCGATAACCCAACAGGACATCGACTTTCCTGGCCTTCCTTCAATCACAACTTCGTTCTACGGATGCCTGCGACCCGTGCAAGAAGCTCGTCTTCAATCCGACTGATTCCATCCATGTCCTGGCTATGCTCCATCAACTGAATCTCCACGACAATGGACTCCATCGACCGATGTCTGCCTACGATCCGCCATCTTTATTATCTTTATTTTCGAACTCACTTTTACCTAGAAGCTCTGACAATTCATGGACTTTCTCCAATTGATCTTGTCTAGTCAAATGGAATTTTGTTCTTATTTATTTTTCACCAGATTGAACTATCTTGACGTTTTTGATAACATTTCCCTTCCCAAACCCCCCTGCCATCAAATACTTTGCTAGTCACAATTCCACTCACCTCCACATATCCTACCCTTGATTTGTTATCTCAATGGTCGGGCCAGTTGGCCTTTGATGCCAAATAAATATATTATTATTATTATTATTATTAAAACTTTACATAATCTATCTTCGACGTTTCACGGATTAAACAATCTACCAGTGTTATGTATAACTGGATAAATAATAATTAATTTAAAGAACGTTGAAATGAACTATAGGGACATAAAATAATGATATCTGTTCTCATTTAATGAGAATCTAGAACTGTGCTTATTTAAATCTTATTTTGTTTTCCAATCTGCGTTTATCGTTCGTTCATGTCTCGTCGAAGCCTGTAGTAAAGGTGCAGATATGTACACAGTTTGCGAACTTATTGCGAACAGTACAAGTTCTGTCCAGACTTTATCCGCGGACAGGATTTGATTCTGGGAACGTCTGCTTCGGAATTTGTGACTCTAGCTTCCGAACTACCCTACTGCTCGTTACACCAAATTTTTAACTATATAAAAACTCATGCGTTATTTTTGTTAGTCTTCCCTTTACATGGAGTCAATAAGGCATCTTGTTATAACCAAATCTCCAACTATCCTCAACACGCATCTTCAATAGTCGTTTAACGATATAAATATTAAATTTAATACTTCTTCCCTAGGTATCGTGGTGACGTTACTATTGTGCCAGATTTAAGGTGACAGATTAAAACTTTGTCTAAAGAGATGCCATAGAAGCTACATCTGAAGGAAGGGTAACCAAAATAATGAATAAGTTATTATATTTTTAGTGTATATATATAAATTCACAGTTCCCTTTCCATATGCAAAAATAAAAAGAAAGTTCATCAGATACGAGACCGCTTTTTTCGTATTTTCTTCTCAAGTATCTACAAATGAACATCTCTTTATATATAAAGGGAAAGGCAAAAAATAAAGATAAATGTAAACATGGAGAGAGTGTGAAAGAAGGGAAACAACAAATCATTTGCGTGCGTCACCTCCAGTTCAAGCTCAATGCATGAACATGCTTCTTTTGCTTGCATAAATCCGGCTGCAATTTGTTTATCCATAAAGCTTCGTATGTGGCTAACTGCTTTTTATTATAGCCTTTATTAATTATTTTAAGTATTATGTCTGGAGAACATACGTGTGAGAGTTTCAACAATGTATTGCGCAATTGCACACGTATATTCATCAATTAAAACAGGTGATCTGCTTACGTAAGTTGATCGACGACACGGTTTATTTCTCGAAAGAGAGAAAATTGAATCTTAAACACCTGTTTCAAATGAAATGGTGAGTACACGTCTGGAATTGCGCAACATATTTATGAAGCCTCACGCGTATGTTATCCAAACATAGCAATTGATATCATTTCTAAATGCTATTGTAACACGCGGCTCCACGTTACAACTCAACGAAGTTAAATTGTGACAAATATAGTTCTCTTTAAGGTCAAATAGTCTAATTCTGATTTTACACAATAATTGTCTTAACTGTGGTTTTTGCAACAATCTCTGTTAGTTTCAATCAGTTTTAATTGAGATTTCTTGAACTGCAAATTTAATTGTAATTTATAGGTTTTTATTTAATAATAATAGACACCCGCGCGCAATACGCAGGTAACATGCAATGTATTTATGTGACTTAACGCACAAACCCAGGATTTACGTGTCTTTCATGCCTTAACAATTTTTACACTACTACTAACAGTTCAATTATGATTCTCTTCATACATACTTAAGGTGTTTCTCAATCATTTATCCGAAACCCTATAGTTCAATGGATTTATGTGATTTAACATTCAAAACTTAGCAAGCAGTGTACTAATTATTTGTGGTGCTTATTGTGACTAATTTTATACGATTTTTTCTTTGCTTAATAACATTTAAAATAAAACAATGATTCGATGCTGTGGCCATTCTCACATCACACTTCGGGAAAGGGACATGGATTAATCATAAACGCGAATCATAATAACTGATACCAGATATTATATAGGAGGATAATTTCGCACTAAATAGACAACTAGCTCGCAGAACCTCTTACATTAGCTACAAAACCTCCTACAATATAACAAAAGGGAGTTATCCAAATAAGAAGTTTTATGGATAATAAAATTGCAGCCGGATTTGTCCAAGCAGAAGAAGCATGCTCAGGCATTGAGCAGACTAGATTTGTCGCACGCCATTGATTGGTTACTTCCCATATTCACACTGTCTCTGCCTCACATTTTCTATCTTTGTCTTTACTTTCAGTATATATATATATATATATATATATATATATATATATATATATATATATAAGTATCATTTGTAGATACTTGAGAACTGCAAGAAGCAGTTCCTAATGTCTGATAATTCTTATTTTTGTACATGGAAGGTACTATAGATTTGTAAGACTAGCATTTCCAAAAGAATATATATATATATATATATACATATATATATATATATATATATATACTCTATATACTATAATGTGTGTGTGTGTGTGTGTAGCTTGCGAAAGAGCGACTGCTGTTAGAATCACAAACAACGAATCAGACGTGCTCAGTTTCGACACTTTTTGAGGCAAATACTGGATGGTTATTGAAGAATTTCTAATAAGAAAGAAACCGGTCTTTTAGATCAATGACCATTTATACATTATACGATGCTTTGTTTATACTGTCAAATTTATACATAATGAAAATGGTGTTTATATCAATCTGACAAGCTTAATTTTTTTAAATTGAAATAGCCGTCTGCCTAATTAATGATCGTTTTTAATCAACTTGTTGGTCGAAGATAAATAGTTGAGCACACTCTGCACTATGGGTCAACATTTGATAGAAATATAGGCAACCTTTATTAGGAATCAATTCGGTGTAATGAAGCATCACATTATTTTACAGCCGGTCTTTTGTACAACATTCTAATTGTCATTTATTATATAAAATTAAACGCGATTCTACTTATATATAATAAATTTTGAAAAACACAATGGATTTGTCTAGAATAAGAACAAGCATTATACGAAAAAAACGGACATCTTGTTGCAACATCCATTCAGTATAAACCATATATTTGTAAAAATATAAATTAATGCCAATATGTAATTTGTCGAATATTGAGCTAAATATGAATTGACAAGTTCATTTTCAACCGAGTATATAAAGAAAACGAATGCATTTGGTTTATAAATCTGACTTCCTTGTTCTGTACTAGAACCGATATCTAGTTAACAGTATGATTGAATCTAATTCGCAAAAACATTCTCATTGTATTGACCAAGATTCATGTTATGTAGCTTCTCTGCATTATCGTTACCAATAAAACGCAGTCAAAGTTGGCTCTAATATGGGTACTCCACAGGAACCCACATGCTTCGTGTCCACAACTCTGCTTTTAAATCGTCAGAAAATTTAAAATCAAATTAAACCAAATTTAAATACAAATCAACAAATTTTTAGGCTTTCATTTAACAATACTTGGTGGTAACAATGCTTTAAATCAAGTTTGCGCGCTTGAAGTAAACACCAACTTCATTGTATTCAACCAGTCGTCGAACAACATCAGGTAGTATTTTTATGTTGTTCAACGACTGGTTGAATACAATGGGGTTTTAAGCTTTATGCAAATGTAACAGCAAGGCCTGCAGGATAGCTAAATTTCAAATAAACAGATAATTATTTTACCTGATATGAAATTAAAAGTACATTTAAAATTACAGAGTAAAGTAATTCACTACTTTCAATGAAGATATAAATCAAAATAGAAGATAAATATCAGTCCATGTTTTAAAGGTACATACAAAATATGTATCACTGAAAAATGTTGAAACAGAGGGAACATAACTAAGCATAGTTTTACACGAGACAGAGAAGACAATAGTTTATGCCAAGGTACGAACAAATTGCTTTTGATTGCACAGTTCTAAACAACGTTGATTGAATAAAATCGCTTACAAATAGGGAAGAACACTAACACACAGCTTTAATTTTAACTGTAAAGCATTATATTTGCATATAATGAATTTACCGTACAAACATGTTTGGTTATAGACGTATTTTGCACTAATCAGTTTGGTATGATTCCAAAATGCGTGAATTAAAACTTATGCTGCATCTGCTTACATATCATAGGTCACGGCAACAATTCCAGCTAGAGAATATTTCTAATACAGATTGTAGTGGAATCCTATCTTTCACACTATGTAGAGGAAGTTTGGTGGTGGATGTCATCATAATATGTCCACAACAAAGCGGAACGCAATCTATTTCTTATGCACTTCAATGCCTATTAACTTTTGGGGTAATTGAATATTCACTGATATCGTTTCAACAGTACAAACGTTCGCGACGTGTTTTATTATATCATTAGATGTAAACTTATCTAAAAGTATTGTTGGTAACTGGTAATGATAAGATTTTTTCACACCTTCCCACTCAATCCGCAAACTGTCTGTCCAACAAAAACACAGTGTCTTAACTAAGTCTTATTCCAGTTTTATGGACAATAGCTGATGAAATGCAAATATTGCAATGTCCATATTTTTTATTGGAGACTGATCTGCACAATGTACCATCAGTTTTACGTTTAAGAAACACATCAAATTAATCTAGAATATCATCCAGCTTCATTATTTGAATTTGAACTTAAATGTGATGCAACGGAGAAAACCGAGAAGGTAATTTCGAAAACGTTATCATTACTTCTGCAAGAACTTAAATGTGATGCAACGGAGAAAACCGAGAAGGTAATTTCGAAAAAGTTATCATTACTTCTGCAAGAATATCATCCAGCTTCATTATTTGAATTTGAACTTAAATGTGATGCAACGGAGAAAACCGAGAAGGTAATTTCGAAAAAGTTATCATTACTTCTGCAAGACGAACGTATCTCACATGTCGAACTCAAATAACTGAAGTCGGTTGAAACACAAATACTAAGAATGTACACTTTACTAAAAACAGGGCATACTGTTGAGAACAATGGTTCCAATTACATAAACGCCAAAGCATGAATTGTCAAAACGTTTGGCTAATTTATTAAAGCCGGAACTAAATTAAATATGTCTACACTTTGAAAGATTACTATAAAAATTTAGACAGATTAAGCGTTAAAAATCATTGGATGTGTTCGTTTGATGTTTTATTCGTTATTTACTAATGTGTATCCAAAGGATACTATTACGTTTGTATATAATTATGTGTGGGACCAATTCACAAACTTAAAATGAATAGAAATCAGTTAGAGATTTCATTGTATTTGTGGTGTTTAAATATAAAATTCATTTTTAATGATCAACTTTACAGACAGAAAGAAGATCTAAGAATGGTTTCCACTCTGTCCAATATCATTGGCAATATATTGATGTTCAAGTTTTGGAGAAATAACATTGATTTATTAATTGAAGTAAAAGTTTAAAACTGTTAGGTTGAACATATGTTTTTGGTCTGTGATAATCATGTGCATGCTGAAAATTTTTCATTAGTATTCTATATTTATAATTGAAATAAAGAGGATGATTCTCTAGCTTTTATTCATTTGTTGATCGAACGTAGAACTGATGTCACCTTGCACAGTTCAGATTTCAATAAGAAATATTGGACAGTTCAATATTTGCATTTCAACAGCTACTGCCCATTGAATTGGAAAGAAACTTAGTTAAGGCAATGAAGCGCATAAAAGATAGATTGCGTTCCGCTTAGGCGTTTACATAGTTGCATTTGGCTTAGTTATGATAACATCCTCCACCAAACTTCCTCTGACTAGTGTGGAGGACACGATTCCACAGCAATCTGCAGTTAAAGATATTTCTGATTGAAATTTATTCTGTGGCTAATAATATGTAGGTATATACAGTAGAAGATGGATTTCACACTTTACGTAACACATAAAAATGGATGACGCAAAATATAGTTTTTGTTGCATATACGTCCATAACAAAACATATTTTGTTCTGTAAAAATTGATATATGCCAACAGAGCGAATTTTATTTAGTGCTTTGTGTGTTAGTAGGCTTACAAATACGAAAGCGATTTCAAAAAATCAATGTTTTACAAAATTCTATTGGCAAAAAATTGTTCATACACTGGAATTATCATAGGACATTCCAGACCCCATGAAAAATTAAGCATAATGACGGTTCCTCTTTTTCAACATTTAACTGTTTTACTTTTAATCAGAGTTTCGATCTTGATATCAACACCCAACTCATTATGTACATATATTTGTCAAGATAAACTAAGAATTGTATAATGTAGAAAAGGCAATTCATCCAGTAGACCGGTATCGTCCTTACTGTCCAGAATTTACCGTGGACAGGGTTCGAACCTGGTAATTTATGCTTCGTAATTTGGGGCTATAACCGGTGAGCAACCCTGGTGCACACTACACAAAATTTCACGTACGCACTACATAATATTTCTTGTTTAGTCATTCCTTTAGTTGAAGCCTATATAGTATCGCTTTAGCCATGAAATACTAACTAACCATTTCCAATCTGTTGTAACACGCGGCGCCGCGTTACAACACAATGATATTCGATTTTGACAAATATGGTGCTCTTTAAGGTCAAATAATCTAACTCTGGTCTTACACAATATTTCTCTTAACTGTGGTTTTAGAAAAAATCTCTGTTAGTTTCAAGCAGTTTTAATTGAGATTTCTTGAACTGCAATTTTATTTGTAATTAATAGGGTTGTTTATTAAATATACACACCCGCGCGCAATACGCATGGAACATGCGGTGGATTATAGTGTCACAGCGGATTTATTTCGCTCAGTTGGATTATTCGCAGTTTATGCAAGTGATTTACTGTTCGCATTTAACTATACCTATCCGAATTTCAGAGTACAATGGATTATTATAATTACATAAGTTAAAACCATAGCAAACAGTGAACTAATTATTTGTGAATTTTTCTCATTGAAGTTTTTACACGATTTTAATCCATTTATCATCAGTGACAACTTATACCAGTGACTATATTCATATCATCATGTATTTTCAATCGGTTACATATATTCATTTCAATTCAGACATTTGTGAAAGAATAATTGCTTGTGTGTAAGACATTCAACTTTGTAAACAGCGTTCATTTTGCTGCCGTCTAGAGCACGGACAATTTTGTTTAACTGTGACTTGTGCATAAGACTTTCAACTTTGTAAACAATATTCAGTATTTTTGCCGTCTAGAGTACGGACAATATAGTTTGACTGTGACTGGTGTATAAGACATGCAATTGTGTTAACAATCTAGTTTTATTGCCATTTAGAGCACTGTCAATTTGGACTACTTATGAACTTATATACAACGTTATTTACAATACATTTGTGATCATTCGTATTAGTCTTCTAACTTCACCCATCGGGAAAAAAACCGGGGATTAATCAGGTGCGCAAAACTCCACAGCCGCTACAAATCAAATGTAGAGAGTAATTAACCTCGCGAAACTCCAACACTGTCATTACGGAACAGATACCACGTTACACGGGGAAATAGTATTGAAACAAACATCTATATAGTTATACTAACATTGATTACACGGGCGGTGAAAACAAGCACTTTTAATCAAGCTTGATATCTTGAACAAACATACTTAGTTTATACTCCCAAATATATGTACATAATGGGTCATGTGTTTATACCAAAATCGAAAACTTTATCATAAGTAATTGTTTTTACCGCCTGTGAAACAATTGTTCATTTAATTATATGAATGTTAATTTCATATCCACTTCCCCATGTAAGGTTTTATCTGTTCTATGATGACAGATTGGGTATAGTTAGTTGGCAATTTAGGGCTAAAAGGATGCTATATAGGCTCCATCTTAAGAAAAGGCTAATCAAGAAAATTTATTTACTGTATAACTGTAAATTGTGCATAGTGTGCTGCAGAGTAGCTCGATGTTTATGGCTCCAGATTCCAAAGCAGACGTGCTTGGATTCAAGCCTTGTCCACAGCCAATTATAGACAGTAAGTAATGAGTTCTCAGTTGGGAAGAAACCGGTCTACTGGATGAATCTCATTTTCCACACTATAGAATTATTAGTTTATATTAACAAATATATGTAAATAATGGGCCAGGTGTTTATGTCAAGATCGTAACCTCGATCAAAAGTAATTTATATCACCGCCCGCACAACCAATTTGGAAAAAACTTATTTAAACAGAATGCTATTATTAGCAAGACTGCTTTTCTGGTTCAGATGTCCAGTATAGCAGCTGATAAGATGGAGCAAAAGTTTTACTGCGTATTTTTAAATGTATTTGTAAAATTCAAATATAGTTATAACTGATTTGCGCATATAAATAATTTTGGATTTCTTCAATTTGACTGAAAGTACGTTTTGGCAGTAAAATTGATTTTAACAATGTTTGAAAAATATTTTAATTTAAAGAGATATAGTATAGTTAAAATTATCCTGATCGTAAGTTTCTAATATCTTAGACTAAATATGATAGATTTTACACATTCTTCTGTGCCATTCAGTTCTATGAATGCATTTTTCTCAGTCAAACAATTTAATTTTAATGACTACTTATAAAAGGAATATAAAGAATTTCGTCGGTTCTCATTGGTTGTGGAACTAAGTGGCCCATCTTTAAATCTAAAATTACATAGCATTTGCACCTTGAACTTTTAATCTTCGTTGGAGTTCAGCGACTTATTTTGCTCTTCAATTCTTCTACAATCCAATATACTTAGCTAGAGGTCCAATTGAGACAACTTGGATTTCCAATAAAATGATCTCCAGCTAACCTCAAATAATAAAACCAGGTGGATCCTCCGGTGTATAGTATCACAGCTTTCAGTTCCCTTTGCAGCATCTCAACCACCCCAATGGCTCTAGGAGTGTATGCACATGCGTGTATTACTTCAATACTCATGACATTCAATGGCTAGAGAAAGAGTTCAAGCATTAACTGACGACCACGATCACAAGTTAGCCTTATTAATGCATTTCAAAAGAATATATTTAGATACTGTTTTTAGCAGAGAACTTATATATAAACAATTGTGTGCAATTAAGTCTTAGGTGTTGAGCCTCTAGTAACAAATTAATTTAAATATGATCAGAAGGATAAATCAAAGGCAGCAAGAACGGAAAGTATAATTTCGTGCATATTCGTTTCGTGCTAACTACGCCCCTTACCCACTATATATTTGGGTGAGGAATGTAGAAAATATAAGACGGTACAATCTTCTATACGAATATGTAAACCTGCAGTAGTGGAACTAACATTATGTATAGTCTATGATAATACAAATTCAAAGCTAACTCACTCTATACAATATATATACCGAGTCTGTAAAGGATACCAACATTGGCTTGTGTGTCATCAACCAGTACCAATATTGTGGTACCAAAAACGTGCATTGTATAACCACTAGGTTTACCAAAATTATGGATTTCAATATATGCTGAAGTTCAACAAAAGTGAAAATTACAACAATTTTTAAACACTTTTTTACTCCAAAAATTCCATACATTTGAAAATTACCGCATGGAATAAGAACTAGAGTAATAATGATGACGGAGTTGAAACATGGTGCCAACACGATAGATTTCAATGTATGCTGATGTTCCCAAAAATTGAGAATTACAACTATATCTAAACACTTGTTAATCCAGAAAATTCATACTCTCTGGTTTTGATCGATATCAGTTACCATACTTCGCAGTAATCATAGAATTATTTAAATAAATTTCTAACAGTTAGATACTATTTGTGACAGCAAACTAATAAATTCAATTTTGTATAGGGTGTTGTGCCCCTAGTAACAAATTAATTCAGATATGACGAGAAAGATAAAGCAAAGCTCAGCTTAAACGGAAAGTATAACCTCGTGCACATTCGTTTCGTGCTTACTGGTGACTCAGCAGTAGGAGCCGGTATTACGCCCTTTAAGACTATATATTTGGGTAAGGTATATAGGAAAATAGGACGGTACAATCTCCTATACGAATGTGAAAACTTGCAGTAGTGAAGCAAAATTCATATAAGGTCTTCGACTATGCACCGTTAAGACCAACTTCACTATATACTTATATATATATATATATATATATATATATATATATATATATATATATATATATATATATATATATACAGAGAATCTGTAAAAGGTACCAACGCTTTGGCTATCGCATCTGTACCCGATACCAAAATTATGGTTGCCGAGACTATTCATGGTATCAATGCAAATGATTTCTATGTAGGCTAAAGTTCACCATAAGTTAGAATTACAAACATTTTTGAGCAACTGCTATTTAAGCAAATCCGTACACTCTGGTCATTAAGCACGAAATTATTGAGCACGAGATTATAGTTTCCATTAATGTCGTCTTTGATTTATCCTTCTTGTCATATTTGAATTAATCTGTCACTAGGTGCGCAACACCTAAAGCACAATAACATATATATTAGTTCTGCACCATAAACAGTATGTAAATCTTATATATTTAATTGAATGTTGTCATGATTACCGCGAAATGTGATTACTGATAACAATCAAAGCCAGAGTGTATGGATTTCCTGGAGTAACAGGTGTTCAGAATTAGTTGTAATTCTGAATTTTGATGAAATTTAGTGTACATGAAGTGACTCAGCATATATAGTATAAGAACCACATACCTTTTCGGTACCATAATTTTGGTATCGGTTAGTGACACAGTGACTATAATGTTGGTACCATTTACAGTCTTGGTATATATATTATACAGAGTGAGTTCGCTTTGAAGTTGCAGTTCTGAAAACTTTATATGAAGTTAGCTTCTTTATTGCAGGTTTACACGCTCTTATATAAGATTGTATCGTCCTATTTCCCCACATTTCTTACCAAAATATATTGTGATTAAAGGGCTGAAAAGCGGCTCCTTCTAATGAAACGACAGTAAGCACGAAAGGAATGTGCACGAGATTATACTTTCCGTTCATGCTGTCTTTGGTTTATCCAGGCCATTTTTAAACTAATTTTTTACTAGTTGGGGAGCACCTAATTCACAATTGCTCAAATATTGGTTCTTTGCCACAAACAGTATTTATTTGTTATATATTTATTTGAATGATGTTATAATTACCACGAAATATGATAACTGATATCGATCAAGGCCAGAATGTATGGATTTGATGGAGTAACATGTGTTTAGAATAGTTGTAATTCTCAATTATGGCGATTTTAAGCATACATAGAAATTCATCGTCTTGGTACCATGTACCTAATCGGCAATCATAGTGTTAGGACCATGTACATTTTCGGTACATTAATGTTGGTATGGGGTACAAACATAATAAACATGGTGTTGGTAACCTTATATTTGATTCAATGGTAGTATGACCAAATGGATATAGCTGTTGATTACATTTGTACCTTAATTCCAAAGGTCTCTGCATTCTAGGTAGGCTTCTGTAGACTTCAGGCAGTATTCAGTTATCTCCAACCCTCTTGCGTGTGTTCGCTGACATCTTAACCAACACAGCTAATAAAGGATCAACAATCTGGGAAACCACCAATTGTTGACTAAAATCGTTCAAAAATTCAACAGAACCGACGAGTGCCTACGACCAGATCAGATCTATATTTGCTACGTGCGGTCTGCTGAGAACGACTGCCACCAAGACATTTTTCCGAAATATGAGAGATGGTGAAGTCAAATTTTGCTAGTCGGGTTATTTTTTAACTGACACGCCGAGATTATTTAACACTGATGTTTTTACCAAGGATTCTTATCAACGGCTTATGATCAGGCAATACCGTGAACTGATGTCCGTCCAAGCAGTGCTCATAATACTGCACTGCAGCATAAACCTCAGATAACTCAAGCGTGTCAAATTGCTTTACAGGATTCTAGACAATCCTCAAGAACATCTACCTCCAGATGCTGAAATGTCAGTCATACATAGAAAATCACGCGATTCACAAACAGAAAATGACACTGCGATGAGTTGCGTAGACTTTGCCTCCATAGGTATTTGATAGTACGCTTTCCGCAGATCTATCGTAATATAAACCTCATACATCAGAATATCAGTGAGCATAGTACTGTGGTTCGGTATAGGTAACGAATCATCTTTCGTTACCGCGTTCAACAGTATATAATTGCAACAAACCTTTGATGGTCTCGGTTTAGGTTTGGGAACTACCACTATTTGAGATGCAATTTGAGATTTGTATGCTTACAGATAGGTGAAATGGGTAATAGTATCAACACGATTTGGTGATCTAATCCCGTCTTCAGCCCATTCCATTTAGTTTTGATCGGTAGAAACACTGCCAGGTGATTCTCGATACCATCAACTAAGTCATCGGAAATGACAAGCCAAGTTACGCGAACTGATCTAACCACTGAGGTCCCACACTCAGTGTAAGTCTCCGTCTCCGTTTCTTGTCCAATAGTCTGGGCCTTTGGTACACTAGATTGAAATGAAAAAAAATCATTTTCACTGATTTTGTCTTTTATATCAGCTATCAGAAAATTCTACGTAAACGACGATTGCTGCTTTAAAGCCACTGACAATTTTTTATGCCCATTACCACTATTATATATTATTTGACGGCCCATAGTTGATATTTGAATGTTGGGTAATCTATTTCCAACACATCTAATCAAACTATGCTTACATCGGCACCTGTGTCTTTCAGAATTTAGAGCTACTTTGTTCGTTCTTTATAATGAAATTGTTATTGCTATAACAATCAACTTCTTGAGATTTTACAAACGAACTCTAACATTCTTACCGAGTGCATCTGTACGTGTATCTTTCATCGTAGCTCTTGAGCCTAACTTCGATGATTTCAGGATACTTTTAATGCGCACTTTTCAGATCATCTCATGCGCAATATCCCTTACGGCTTGTAATTGTGGGGGTTCTTCTAGTTTTCGGAGAGTTACGTCTAGCTTTTGGACTAGAGGTACATTTCTATTGGGAACAACTCAATTGCGGAAAAGTCCATACTTCGCCTTGACATCTTTCAAGATAGGCATACCTACGATTCGAAATGTACCACTCGCATGATACATAATAACCATCAGTAGATTCGCTTCCCTAGCGCTTGGAATTTGTCCTTTGACTACAAGAATGTGACTTAATTCTGTCTAAATTTTTGACCTTGAGTTTGATCAAACAGATATCTGTTAGTAGTGTGAGAAGTTCATTATATAAGTCCAAGAGATATTTGGAGAATATTTTGTTTTCCTGCTGATGGTACGTGTCTACAGTTAAGGTACCCAGCTTCGGTTCCCATTGGCAGTACAATTTATCAGATCCAATCAGCTTCTTTTGACCACTCTGATTCTAATATGTAATATACATCCAAAGTAGCTCTTAATCTTGCAAGCAATAATGCTATAAATATATTATTAACAACCTCTGTCTGTCATAAAAGTAAGATGTAAGTTGGTTTCCCATCATTACCTGACGTAGTAAGTCAGACATTTATTGAGTTATTTCGAATTAATAGCCCCTTAAAGCTCAAATGAAATATATGGTTTATTGTCCATTATGCATTTCATAAATCTAGATAAACTCTCTTGACATTTTCTGACAATGACTACTAAGCCGAGTCAAACATTTCTGTTGGGTCAGAAATCCAACTTAATTTGAAAAAAATATTTCCGACTCAATCAGTATAGTTGTCTAAAATGTACGTTGGAATCTTCAACTGCTATCAATATTATTGCGACAAGTTTGGTCATCATCAATTGTATACTTTTACACATATTGGATAAAAGCGGAGTCACCATCTTCTGTAGAGACCTATGATCACTATCATATAAGAGCCCCTATGATGCTAGATTCGTGGTTCCAATTTTACTAGAATGATAACCAAATATTGAATAACTAAATTCCTCAATACTTTCAGCACCTTCACTGCCTTGCATCCTTACACTTGATGCAGTTATCCATTAAACAAAACTAAGATTCATTACAATCTATCTATTACAACAGACTGCGAATGCCTACCGTCTCATTGATTGTCGCATTATACCTTTACAAATGTGAAGATCTTAACAGCAGAAAACGGAATTAATTTACCTGTAACGAATATAATATCGTTCTCGAGGTATCAATAGAAAATAATTATTTGTGACCAATTCAATATTTTATTATCAAAATTTTGTAATAAAGGATTCAAATACAGGAAAGCAGTTATGGCTGTTCCAGAACAAAGGAAGGGCGTACCATATAAAGCTAAAATCTCAAAAAGTGTGATTGTTAATATCAATAAAGGCATACTATAACACTCGACAATTAAAACAAAGAAAATTCCAATATTTTAAAAAATAACTTTTTTCAATTATCCAGAAGTAAGTTAAAATGTCAAAAAAAAGATTAATCATTATATGATAAATTATCAAACTCCACCGCAGCGTCGTGGAGCATTAATTAGATTAATTATAAAAATTAAATCTTGATATCGAAAAGGTCACTCATGCATGTCAATACATAATTTTCTTCAATGCCTCCAGAATTTGTTAATCAATTTTAATCCTTTTTAATATATAATTATAAGGGCTTATATTATTCCAAACAAAATTTTAACGATATTGGAATATGGATTGGCTAAAATCATTATACAGTTTGTTGTTAATAATTATTTTTTAGAATCTAGAATAACTTTTGCATTGAAAATTATTGAGCGTTTATAATTAAAAAATCTACATGTCGACTTCGATAAATATCATAATAGATTTAAAAGAGGTCGATAAATATATAATGTCCATATGAATTTATAACAAAGCTCTAGACAAAACCTTTGGTGCATTAATAGCCTACATCCATATCTCAAGAGTGTTTTATTCAATTTTTTCGAGATTATTTTGTATGTAATAAATTTACAAAATGTGAATCCATACATTGTAAGACTATTTAACTTTTACCTATACAATATAAGCATCATTATTCGAGTAAATAAAAATCAATTTAGATTGCTGAGAATAGCATACGACATAGCACAGGGCTGAAGCTTCGATCCGATATCATTTTTTAAGAATTTTAAATGCTTAATTGAAGATCTTATATGGTCCGATTATTTAATTCACTGACGATTTGAAAATTATTTTTCCTATAGATCTCAAATATATTGAATATTCGATGAACGATATGGCATTCATTTATTTGTGTAGACGTTTAATGAAGATTGGATTGAAGCTTAATTTTTAAAACGCAGGTATTAAAACTTAGTTGTAGAACTTATACTACGATGATTATATATATATATACCCCGTGTTTCATTAGTTGCTGATTTTATCGATATCCGAAAAACTATTTGGCATAATAATATTCCATTTAAATCAGAGGATAGACGTAAATGTAAACCCAGTCAGCAAGAATCAAAACAAAGGCACTAGATTTGGATTATCTCAAGCTACTCTGCATATTTTTAGCAAGCTAGCATGTAGGCTATTCTTGTTTTCTAAGATTCTTTTAAATACCAGATATATTGCGAGAAACATATCCTGATATAATCTTATTTATATTAATGACTGCTAAATTAGAAAAGCAGTAAATGTATTTAACATTTACATTGTGGATTTGACAATTCATTGGCATGACTAAATGAGATAGATAGATAGCTAACACAGTGATCTGCAGTAGATGGTCTGCTGGACTACAATATTATTATTTCATTCGGGTGTTGGAATGCTAAGAAACAAAGGTACCTCCATCAGCCAAAACTAATCGATATGACGGAAATCTAATTTTACTGGTTTTTTAGGAATTTGAGAATGTTCCTCTGAATTACCGAAGAAGTTTACGTTTGTGAAAAGTATTTAATTGTAATGATATGTAAGACGTTGGCATATGTGAAAACATTGAGAATTATATAAATGAACGTTTAAGGCCTTCAGTTGACCAGATTTGGATTTTAACTTCACTAATTAACTCAAACTACACTAAAATTAATGAATAGTTTAGAATCAGACGGAAAAAAGACTTTTAAGAATAGAGTCGTTCATTAGAACATCTACAATACGATCTGTTGTCCTATTTTAGTCCATTAAGTTATTTTAGTTTCATGACCATTTAATAACATTATCGAACAATTCAGAATACAGTGTTTCATTTCTTATTGGATTTTATACTTTAATGTAAAACCGTGCAACTTTCCAGTTGGTGTATTTTGTACATTACATAAAACGACGAGAAAAGCATTTGATGATGGTCGGTCCTGGAAATGGTCTTTAACTATATTTAGCAGAAATTTCCTTGAATAGCGGGAGCATTACAACAGAGACAGGTGTGCTTTGTTGCCTTACTGGTGATTGAGGGACAGATGGGCTTGAACCAGTAGTTGCCTTGTTGAGGGTGCGGCAAGCTTTGCTGAATTTATGTGTGTAAACACCAAGAGGATCATAAACGAATAGATCCGATTAATAAAAAATCGATCAAGATTGACTGGAAGGGCATTAACAAGAGTCAGTGTGACTTAAGGAAAGCTGTTCTATTGAAAAAGCGACTGTATGATAGCTAGTTTAGACAGAAAAAGAAAACCAATTAATAGAAGTTGCAGATAAAAATCAAGTCAGAGTGCATTGCGACGAAAATGCAGTGAACTTTTATATGAAATTAGTAGCAGCCATTCCGTAATTTGTTAATGATCAGGTCAAATTGCATACCTTCAAATTGGCCTGGTGTCAATCAATGAAAATACTTCTTGCATTTAAAATTAATTTCAAAATTTTACCCATTTCATAACTTTTATTTTCAAAAAACACCGGAAAATGAAAAATATTCCTAATTGTCCTAATTAGGAATTCATTAGGAACTATCAATAAATTGCCGCAGACAGGACTCAGATCTGGGCACGTCTCCTTTGAAAACAGTTGCTCTAACTACAGAGCCACCTTGACGCATACTATACAGAATATTAGGTTTAATACTAACTAATTCTTCTTGGTTAACCTTTCCGTTATGTGGAGTCTAAATGACATCATTTAGACCTAAATTTGCAACAAACCATCCACAATCTATCATTATTGAATAGACACGAGGAAGTGGAATTGAATTGAGCATTTATATGTTCAAATGAACATCGGTTGTGTGGTCGATGATAACAATTACTTTAAACAAGATTGCGATCTTGATATAAATTTATGACCAATTAATTACATAAATTAACCAGAATAAACACATCATTTTATAGTATAGTAAATAAAAGTCATCCAGTTTCGTCCTTATTTGGAACTTATCACATATTTTAAATAATTTTCCGTGTGTAGGGCTCAAACATGGGACCGTCTGCCATGCAACGGGGCAACTTATTTTTTTGGAGAAAAAAATTCTGTAGCAGACGAGCCCAGGTTCGAACCCAGCCCATGGCAATTATTAAACAGTACGTGATGAGTTCCCCATAAGGGTGAAACAAGTCTACTGATTTGGTTTACTTTTCTACACTATACAATTCTTGATTTATACAGACACACGTATGTTTATAAGGAGTCAGGTGTTTATATCAAGATCACACCTTTGATTATATAAAAGTACAATTCGATACCACTTCCTACGTAATGTGGTATCTGTTCTATAATGACAGATTGAGTACGGTTAGTTGGAATTTTGGAGCCAAAAGATGCCATTTAAACTCCACCTAAAGGAAAGGCTAATCAAAACGTTAGTTAGTATATAACTGAAAATCGTATTTAGTGTGCAACAGGGTAGCTCAGTGGTTCCGAAGAAAATATATAGTGGTTAAAGGGCGTAATACCGGCTCCTACTGATGATGTGCATGAGATTATAGTTTCCGTTCATGCTGCCTTTGGGTTATCCTTCTAGTCACAACTGAACTAATTTGTTACTAGGTTTGCAACATCTAAAACATACTTGCATATATATTAGTTCTTCGCAACAAACAGTTTTTAACTGTAATATATTGAATTGAATTATGTCATGCTTACCGCGAAATGTGATAACTGATATCGATCAAGGCCAGAGTGTATGGATTTACTGGAGTAACAGGTGTTCAGAAAATGTTGTAATTCTCAATTTCGGTGAACTATAGCATAAATTGATATCCATCATGTTGGTACCATGTTTCGACTCGGAAACCA
Source organism: Eudiplozoon nipponicum (assembly GCA_029291075.1). NCBI lineage: Eukaryota > Metazoa > Platyhelminthes > Monogenea > Mazocraeidea > Diplozoidae > Eudiplozoon > Eudiplozoon nipponicum. The sequence continues at coordinate 1,526 of JAQBSW010000899.1, read as the reverse complement.
TAGTGTTAGTACCATGTACCTGATCGGTACAAAATAATGTTGGTATCGGTTACTAACACAATAGCCATAGTGTTAGTATCCTTTACAGACTCGGTATATATATTATATAGTGTGAGTTAGCATTGAAGTTGCATTGTCGTTGACTTTAGATTATGTTAGCTTCACTATTGCAGGTTTACACATTCGTCTAGGAGATTATACCGTCCTATTATTCCACATTCTCAGACCAAATATATAGTGGTTAAAGGGCGTAATACCGGCTCCTACTGATGAGTCGCCAGTAAGCACGAAACGAATGTGCATGAGATTATACTTTCCGTTAATGCTGTCTTTGGTTTATCCTTCTGGTCACAACTGAACTATTTTTTTTACTAGGTTTACAATTCAATAATTCTTATTTTCTTGTCAAACCTCTTACAAGAAAAAACTTCCGATGTATAATGTTGCGTATAAATTGCGTAATTTGCGAAAATCTGTGAAAATGATTTGTTTCTTTACTAAGATATGAAGTTAATGACAAGTTAATGTTGCAAGAGAAAGTGTAAGCTCTAATTAACTGGTCATATCACATATCAAAAAATTTTTTGCAATTGTCAGCTAAATGCAACTTTTAGCTGTTGCTTTCTAGTTCGTGATTTTTACCCCTACTACATATCAATGGTGGTTATTATTATTACCCATGCGTCTAATCAGTCTCTGATCTTTTTCGGATGATTGATGTGAGAAGGCAAAAACATCTGGTCATACGTATATTAGATATAAAGTTGCAAATAGTAATGTAATTCACAGTTAGTTCAAATTGAATATATGTTAGTCAGCTGTAAAAATAGATTTTTATGCAAAAATAAGTCTTAAACACCATTCACAGTGAGAATAGTCAAACGATTAAAAATACATGACAATATGAACATAGTAAGATGATTTATGTTTATAGAGGAAAATGTTTTACACACAAACAGTTATTCTTACACAAATGTCTGGATTGAATTGTATTTTTATCATCGATTTAAAACATATGAAGATATGTAAAATGTCATCGTTAAAAGCAATCACTAAAATGAAGGAGCAAGCCCCATTAAGACTTCAATGACCAAAAACTCACGAATATTTAGTTCATGTCATTATTATAATCTATTATTCTCTGAAATTCTGAATGGCACAGTTAACTGACAACAGTAAAAATTGTGAATAATCAAACTGAGCGAAATAAATTCACTGTGACACAATAGTCCACTGCGTGATCCTCGCGGATCGCGCGCGGTTCTGTCTATTTATAAAAACACTATTAATTACAAATAAAATTGCAGTTCAAGAAATATCGATTAAAACTGCTTGAGACTAAAAGAGATTGTTCCTAAAATCACAGCTAAGAGAAATATTGTTTAAGGACAGAGTTAGAATATTTGACCTTAAAGAGCACAGCGTTTGTAAAAATTGACCTTCGTTGGGTTGTAACACGGAGCCGCGTGTTACATACACCCCCCCGACAGTGAAAATTAGTACACAATGAAGGGGGCTAACCTTAC